>JARKHS020029723.1:0-218371 GCA_030143305.2 Amblyomma americanum | reverse complement strand
TTACGAAGCTATTCAGCCAGTCTGGGTGTTAATGACACATTTCACTCTGTCCACAGAATTCATCTATCTGGGCGACAGTCCCAGCCATTGTTTTTTTTTTTTTGCCGCAAAACACTTCAGTGACACATTACAAACCACACATATCAGGCCGCCCTCTTACCTCCAAGCGCATTACCTCAAGCTACACGTCTGGAGGGCTTCGTCCTAGCTGGAGCATTCGTTGCGCTGCCTGTAAAGGTATTTATGCTGACACATGGACCTATTTGCTGTGGTACCGGCTTTGGGAACGGGGTGGTGAAGCAAAAACTACTCTTTGTCTTGTGCATCACCGGGGGACTTTTTTCTGCTGCTCTTGTCGGGAAATTGCAAGCTACAGAGGGTAAATGGCATCTTGCGTGTATTTAGATTGTAATCTTCTGGCGAAACAGGGCTCAAGCATCGGAGTAGGACCGCAAGCCTGGCATCTATGTAGGCGCCTGGAAAGTGGGCTTCGTACCTTCTTGCGTCGGCAGAGCGGCGGGGCTCTTCCTGGTGGAACTGCAGCCTGCTTTGTCAGTTTCATCGTGGAACCTAAATAAAAGCTAGAAATGAATAAGAAGAAAGAAACATGTGATGCCAATCTGAAATGAAAGTTAGACTCAGGCATTCAGGTGGCAGTATTAAGATTGTTACACTTAGCGAGTTTTAGTGGACGCAAGGTGAGTATTATTTATCGACATGCAGTAGGTTAAGGCAAACGTAAATTCATCCGGAAAAGTATCACGTCATTTCCGTTACGGCGCATAATTCATTTCCTCAGAGATGTTTTCCCGCAGGTAGTAGATTGGTGATTTTTCCATTGCTTCCGGTACTCCTTAAATTCTAGAAACACACAATATTGAAGCAAAGCTTTTCTTATTACTTCAGAAAGAAGCTCTTCACGGGGGCTGACTCTCATCCACAAAGGACAGAATAACTTTGCGGCGACGAAAGCAACAAGCGTTTGCTACGGTCGTCGAACGGATTGCTTATCGCTCTCAGCCGCGCTCAATTTTAAGCATATCGCGAACTTTCGAGCTACGGCGTGCAGGTTAAGCAGAGCAGCCTGGAACAACGCAGAATTGGTAGGTCCTGGAGGCGATCAATCGAGGTAAATCTGGTCGCGTACTGCATCACAAACAAAGCGACCCAGAAGTCCGTCCGCCCTCTTGGACAGTGTGTTAGCGCTGGATCGTCTGCAGTGCCTCCCACAGGTGACTTACTATTGAGAAGGGATTGCGAGATAGCCGAAAGTTTGATTACGAATCGAATATCTTTGCTATTCGCTTCATATATTAAGACAAATTACTACTCGTAATTTTCGAATATTCTTAAGGGCGCGTATAGCGCGCCAACTTTAATAAATCTGGCGGCGGCGCACATTACCATCGCAAATTTATCTAGCCTCCGTTACTGCTGCCAAAAAATCGTTTTACAAATGCGCTCGGTTCCTAACTGCGCTCTCGTTGCGCACGTAAGAGCGAATTTTCACTTTCGAAAAACACCAGCTATAAACACATAGCACTGGAGCCGTCACTACTCTCCAGCAGATACATTTTTTTACCGTGCGGTGAAGCATCAGTAAATGATTGCTTTATGTGAAGCATATATTGTCTTAGGGTCGCCGCGATTAGCAACGAACCCAAATTAACCAACCAAAACATTAGCCTCTATATGGTTCGGTTTATGGAGGTTTAACGTCCCAAAGCGACTCAGGCTATGATGGACGCCGTAGTGAAGGACTCCGGAAATTTCGACTGGCCGAGGTTCTTTACCGTGCACTGACATCGCACAGTGCACGGGCCTCTACAATTTCGCCTTCATCGAAATTCGACAGCCGCGGCCGGGATCGAACCCGCGTCCTACGGGCCAGCAGCCGAGCGCCGTAACTACCTAGCCACTGCGGCGGCAGTACTCCATAACTATGTTTGACAAGATAAGTGCTTTCCGTTTTCTAACTAGTTGTTCTCTTGGCGTAAAATATACGCCAGAGTCATTCTCGAATTCAGAGGAGAAAAAACAGAAATGTGCAATTTTGAACAAAAATTTCGTTCCTTCCGATATTGCACCCGATTTTACTAACGGTACAACCACTGCATGCAGCACGGAGGGAACTGATAAGCGGGCGCGGTGCATCTGCCAGGGCGGCGCTTTGCAGTTTGTGCGCAGTGTTTATATCACCCTTCTGAAAAAATCGCCGGGCATCCTCACGCGCTGTGCAGTGTTCAGAGTGAAAACAAAATTCATAATTTGTAAACATTTGGGCGCCTACTAGGCAGCGCCAACATTACTTCCCACCTAAGTATTTTCGAAAAGTTTGGTCAGAAGATCTTACATCTATAACGGTGACTTCCGCAACCATCTCTTGTCGACAGACCGCACAAGTGCTCCCAATAACCAAGTACAAAAAATTCGCGCCGTTGAGTGGAATAAAAGTGTGTCACGTGTTACTTGCTTAGTTCTAGGTGCCGTATCGCAGAGCAAAGAAGACGGGTGCCGGCGTTGATGCGCTTTGTGGTAACTGGTGTCAAGTGCTCAGTTAGCTGTGGTAGCTGAAAGATAACTGTGTGTTTATTTTATAGGCACGTCTGTTTCTGTGTCCTTCGAAGTTTTTAACAAAAAGATTTCTTCGGTTACTTCTGTGTCATCCGTTCGTCTTCATACAGCGGCTGTCTCCTGCGCGCTGTAAAAGAAATCAACGTTTATTGCCACGAATCGAGGTAAATAAAAACCTAGGCTTTAAGGTGATGTGGATACAACGTCTCTAGCCAATATAATCTAGGACGGTCGTTGGACGGTTACTGCGTGCCTGAGGACCGATACCACTTGGCTTGTGAGTGGTGGCAGCTGATGGGAAGTATGCGGCGACAGATATCACTCGGCTGTCTAGTTGCGCTTCGTATTTTGGTAACCTTAAGCATCTCTGGCGCAGATAGTAACGGTGTTTCGCCTGAATCAAGTTTTCATGGCCAGAACGTGCTATTTCAATGTCTGAATGAAAAAAAAATGTCAGTGGCTTGACTTAGCCATCCCTGGAATTCAGCGAAAAGCAAGCGCGCTTGCTAAGCGTCTGAGGCTCGTCCATGTCAGCTCCTCTACACGCTCGCGATGCCGTTCTATATTGTATACCCACGCGACCACGTGGCTATGACATGGTATCACATGTCTTACGACACCCCCATCGGATGTCATCAAGTGGCTTCACATCACCCCATCAGATGTTCTTAAGGTCAAAGGTCAATCAAAGGTTAACTAAAGGTCATGTATCAAAGTCAGGGGTCTAGGGTTCGACACCATAACTGTACCACATATGGTCATACATGCCTAACCTTGGTTGGGCAGAAGGTCGCTCAAGGTCGTTGTGCTGTCTACCCGAAGGCTGCTTTACCTAGCGTAATTAAGATTTTCGCTTCAAAATCCTCTCGGATGTAGAACAGAACGAAATAAACCAGCCCCGACGGCGTTAGGCTTCTCTCTTTATTATGCACCTCGAGCTGCGATCACTTGCGTGGCCTAATTTGTCGTCGATGGCCCAGTGTGCAGCTGTTACGCAGACTGACGCCGTAAACTCGTGAAGAGAGGCACTCTCTTCTGTAAAGCAGCAGCTAAAGAAAAGTGTGCTGAGTCGTGGCAGCTGTTTCTAACCTGGATCTCATCATTGTTACCTGCACGACAGGCCGGGAAGCTCCTGGGGAACGCGGTGTGGTCAAGGCAACCAAACAGATCCTGAACGCCCACACTCATTACCCGCCATCCGCAACTGTAAAGTACCTTCAAACTGTTGACAATCCAGTCACATGAGGGCACGGAAATGATTACTCATGCACAGAGGCGACAGATGTGTGCAGAAACTTCGCGACAGCATGATGCCAGGTGCGAGATGCGGCAACAACGGAAGTGCACTGCGCCGGTTATGTTTTTGTTTTTTTTTGAGCGGCGGACAAATGGCTTTCTTGACACTTTTCAGAATGGTTTCATTTTAGATTAATCTTCAACGCTAGTGCTTGGTGCCTAATCGTAAAAGGAGCCCAATTTCTTTTCCGTGACACACTGATTATTACACGAATAAAGTTGCAATACACAATTACACAAAAACTTTCTTTACCCCAGATTTTGAAGGATTTTCAATGCAAGCGTTGCATGGGGCAGCAGGAAGGCAAGTTGGTGGATGAGTTGAAGTTTGTGGGGATAAGGCGGCTGAGGCTGGCCAAGCGTGCGATAATTTCCGAGGTGCGGGAGAGGCCTTTGTCCTGCAGCGGGCGTAGTCAGTCTGCTGACGATGATGATTACTGCAGATAAGAGCTTCCAAAATGTTGGAGGCAATGAAGTATACAGTGCGACAACATTTTTCGTTTGGAGCACAGCATTCTAGGGCAAATTGTGGGCGTCATAAATTGACGGTTCATTCAGAGGGTTTTGAAAAATTGATTGGTTTTGAAGGCACAGTTATGTATAAGAGATAAACGCCGTGTTAAACGAAGAGCACTCTCCAGACTATGTTCATAGCACTCCGCTTACAACTGCGACCACTGTGGCGTGGGTCTCCTGACCCTCTTAAGTCGTCCTCAATGAAGAAACATTTCGGCAGACTGAAATAGACGAACGCATGAGAATCAATTGGGATCAATGACGATGGACTGGATGAAGCCGGAATGGCATGCACCAGTGCAGTTGAGGTAGAAAGGCTAAACGATAATACCCAAAACAGCTGTTGTAGTAGAAACACAACAGTATTTTTTAAGTATAGTTAGTAGTAGTAGTAGTGAGGAGTAGTAGAAGTGATAGCACTAGTAGTAGTAATTAATTGCTGCAATAAATACAGAAAGGAAGGCTAAAGACGTCGCCAGCCGCGGCAACCGCTATATAATATCTAAGCAGCCCGACCTCACGTCAGCAGAACCAGAAAAAGAATAATCATGCCCTGTTCACATGCAGTTACAAAGCAGTGCAAAGGTGTACCACAATGGCAATTTCTTGAGAACCGCCTTACAATCATGACTGTCCTCAAATTACTTCGCGGCTGTTGCCCTCTAAACAGCATTGGTACAAAAATCTCATATAGAAGCGGAGAGGTCGCTACTGAGCCGTAGTACACGGATTAGAACCCGGCCGTGGTACCCGTGTTTCGATGCAGGCGAAACAGCAAAAGGCACCCGGGTGCTCAGCGATGTCACGGACCGTTAAAGAGGCCCAGCAGTTATTCCGGAGCTGTTCACTACGGCACCGCAATCATACCAATCCCGCTAATCTCTTACGCGGATATTACAAACCATCTACGCCTCTGCAGGAGGGTATTTCCGGGACCCGGCAAGGGTCTGGACAGAACCAAGGAGTGCCCCCCTACAAGGCTCCAAACCAGGTCTTTCTTAGGTCCCGCCATGCTTAAACACGTCGACGCTTCATTCAGGGGCAGGTGCAAATTCCGCGTGCAGTATCCTGAATTATACTCCACGGTGTGGGCCTTCCAGTGCACTTCACATATAGCCGTTATAAATCAGCCAACTAGGGAGGACTGGGATGCGGCCCTGTCCAGCTTGGAGGCCCAGCGGACCCTGGTCCAGAGAGCACGGGCAGAAACGGCTGCCAGTGGCGTCCCGGAATAGGGATTGCAACCCAGCGCAGCAATCATCTCCATCTCCCATTCCCGATATAGTACAGTGCAACAATAAATGTTTTCGCCTTCTTATCCTCTCACTGCCACCTTTCTCCCTTCTCTTACGGCGCGCTTGAGGTGTGCACCGAGAAATGAGCCAGATTCTGAGCCATTTCCTTTCCTCAAAAACCACTAAATAATTATTGAAGTGTCTTTGGTTTTGTTTTCACATTTCATTAACTCATAGAAATACAGTCGATGCTTCTTGCCCCGGATCGCGTCATGGCATTAGCCGAAAGCATTTACCTATAAGGTTCATAGTAAGCAACAAGGACATACGCATTGTCCAAAGCAGCTAGTGAGGCACATTTCAAACAGCGTCTCATTCCTGCTTTGGTCATTCCGGCATACGTGGCTTGTTTTGTCTCGTATATAATTTCGGTGCAGTAGGAGAAGGAACAGCCCTCGATTAGATTAATTCTGTGGCAGGCCACCAAGTCTAATCCAGCTGCAGCTCATGTATTTTTGTGCCAACAGAAATACGCAGACGTATGCTCACAGCGTGAAAAATTTCTTTTACGGACACTTCAAGTCCTTATAAGCTCATGGCGAATGCATGAAACGCAGTCTGTAGTGCTGGTACCTATTGTGTGCACTTTCTTTTCTATTTTCTCCGATCGGTTGCAAATAGTATTTTTGAGATATCCACCTTCGTATCTCTCAAAAGGTAACAGCAGAATCACATGACAAATAAAGATAGAGTGCGTTTGCATGGTCTCGTTGGGACACTGTCTCATGTGAAGGGTCCCTGCGGTGTCGTTACATCATTCGCTTACTAAATATGGCACAAATGCACTAACATGTCTAAGTAGTAGCGTTTAAAAGCTCTTCCCGCGTAGAAGTCTTTGCAGTCTCCTGGCCAGCTGCCAGTAATGAAATTAATGAGACAGTCGTCAGCACGTCCGAGCGCTCAAGAGGCCAGCTTTTGTCTGCGCGCCTGACGGCAATCGAGAGCGCCTGGCTTGAGGTAACCTGCAACTGAACATGCGTCGCCACACTAATGAAACCGCCTTTTGCTTTATCGTCGCGCCGCTCTGCACTTGCGATCGCAAACGATCGCCGCTGAAGGTGCTGCAGGAAGTGGAACCAACTAAGACATATAGACTCAGTTACCACGAGATTGACACGTTGTGCGTTGCGTGCGGAGAGGAGGAGGAAACGGCTGAACACTTGATACTTTTCTGTAAAGGGCCTTGACTAGAAAGCAGCGGGGCTGATTTATTCAACGCATTGGGGTTTAAGGACAGTGAAGGAAAAGTAGATTTTAAGCGGGTAGAAGTAACCTAGCGAAGGTTGTCTGATTGGCGGCCGAAATCAAGTCAAGAGTAAAGTTTCAGAAGTCATGGCTAGGTGGCTTCAACCGCCGCCCTATTTAAAGGGTTACGCCTTATCCATCGATCCATCCATCCAAAGCCGAGATAACTCGTTTCCGAAAATTTTTGCTGCCGCCCACGCTGACAAGTATTATCTCGGCTTTGGTGCTGCGGCCAGCAGCGGTTTCCCTGGCGATCGATTGCGATCGCGGTACAGAGTGGCGATAAAGATCAAGGCAGTGCCGTAAGTGTGGTGACGCATGCTGACTGCAGGTTACCTCGAACCAGGCTTAATCGGTAGGCGTCACGCATGCAGCCAAAAGCTTGCCTTTCGAGCGCAGTGGACAGACGTGCTGGAAACTGTACTGGCTATCAGCTTACGCTCGTAAATTGTTAAACAGGGGGTTGCACTTACGCCCGTCAGTGAATGCTCACCAAGCATCGTCGCAGCAGCACCCCAGATCGGCCTCTCCATGGAACCTACAGCCGTGTCTAGACACGTTTAATCTGCACTTTCTGCTCTGCGGTTTTAGTCCGGCGCAACTGAGGCTCCTGGACGACGATGGGCAGTCGTGGCTGCCGCGGCTGCGGGAACTAAAGTCACTGGAACGGGAAAAGTACCGCAACCAGCCGCCATATTTGGTTCAGCGCCGCTGAAGCGACGGCCGCGCGCAGTCTCTACGCAGGCATGAACTGCACAAGCGTCACTACGCGACTGGAAATGCTGTGCACGCTTATCTCGGCGCATAAGAGCAAGTGCTACGTAATGCTCCGGACGATCTGTGTGCCGGCGGCCGCGAGAAAGAAGCGAGCGGACCATTTATGGCGGTGACGTGGTCAATCCCCGCCATAAATGGTCCGCGCGCGCTGGCCCGCCGGCGCGGCGGCGAGAGAAAACGAATGCGGTACTTTTCCCGTTCCAGTGACTTTAGCGGGAACTGCCTCCGCACGCCATCCACGGCGCTATCAGCGAAGCTGTCCCAGCAGCTGAAGGCGAGGAATGCTGTCTCCGGCGCATAGCTTATCTGCACTGCTGGCTGATGCAGGGCGCAAGGTTCGATGTGTGGTGGCTCTACAGCCTTACGGAGGCGGTGGACAGGCGGGAGTATTCCCACCTGCTGAGGCGCATGTCGGCGGTGCTGCGACTTCGCGAGGGCAACGCAAGGTTCGCCTGGGCGGTGTACGGTTCCAGGGCCTTCGCCTGCTTTCTTACCGAGCAGACGGGGCACTTGTCCCTGGGGCACGATGCGGTGTACGTGGTGTTGTGGCCGGGGCGACCTTTACTGGCTGTCCACTGCCCGGAGATCTACAATCAACACCGACTGCCGGTAGCGCTGCGCTTGGCGCTGGGCTACGACCCTGTGCAGCTGCGTAGCGTTCCTAACGCCAGCTTTGATGAGGCTTGCCTGGCCACCGAATGTTACCTGCGCGAGTTTCTGGTGCAGCAAGAACGGTACGTACTCTTCCAAGCGCCCCCATATCCTCCGGCGGATTCCTAGGCTGGAACACCTGAAGCTTCATCCTTGCTAGAAGGTAAACATACCTTTGTTAATGAGAGCTCAGGCTTTTCTAATAACTTTCGAAGCCGCCGCGGTGGCTCAGAGGTTATGTTGCATGGCCGCTGACCCTAAAAAGGAGAGTTCTGTCCCGATCACTGCGGTCACATTTCAATAGAGGCGAAATATTAGAGGACCGTATACTATGAAAGATCAGTGCAGGTTAAACAACTCCAGGTGGTCGAAATTTTCTGTAGCTCTCTACTACACAGCCTGAGTCGCTTTGAGACGTTCAGCATCGTAAACCATAAACCGTCTGATAACTTTTGGGCTTCCAACGCATATTTGTAGCAGAGAGAAAGAGAATAAACATTTAATTGTGAAAAAAAAAGACCGGAGCGGAGTGTGGGTGGGGTCCTCAGTCCAAGATTCCAGTGGCTTCCGCCGACGCTTTGGCGATGGCGACTAGCGTCTCCTGCTCTTCCAGGGTGCCGCTGGCCAGCGTCACCTCCCACTGCTCCAGCGCCGCGTTATGCGGCTTCAAGTGGTTGGTTCGTTTTATCTGAGCATGTCCATGTAATGTGCGTCAATGTGGTAATTTTGCCACACCAAGGACATGTATCTGCGTATAATATTTTGTGAATGCGGTGTAGGTAATGAAGATTGAGGAAAGTAAGTGTTTGGATGCGTCGAAGGTGGTAGGAGTCCTCCGGGGAAAGTGTTATGTGGCGGGGGTTAGAGACGCCTATTTAGGCAGGAGGGTCTCTAGGCGCGTTGAAAAATGGGTTGAGAGGGAGTAGAGAGTAGAGTTAGTGTGTCCCGCTCGGTTGGTGTAATCTCGAGCTAGGTCAACTGCCCTAATATTGCCATCGAGACCTGCATGTCCTGGGACCCAGGTGATGACGTGATGATACTGGGATGGCCGCCAAGTACGCGGAGAGCCGTGCGCGGGACACGTCCACTGATATAGGCTCGGCATGCGGTTTGGGAGTTTGTAAAAATGTGAGTTCCCTGGTGTTGCGTGTCGCTCATTTTCATGATGATGGCTACCTATTGCAATGGGTTCTGCGACCGCCGTATCAGGCGCCTTGAAAGACGCTCCAAGAAAAGGGGTATTGGCGTGATTGACAGCAGCGCAGGAATGTCTGTGGGACTGTGCATAGGAAGCCGCATCCCCATACACAGCCGAGATGTATTGGCCGTATTGCCTACGGAGGCTGCGAAGACGGGCCTGACGACGCGTGGTCGTCGACTCGTGGTTCATATGGAGTTCTAATGGCGTGCTCATATGGCGCTCATATAGAATTTATGGCGTTCTTTTTAGGAATGGGAACGAATTTTTATTCTTATAACAATCATTGCAATTGGTAGTCCATACCTCGTTCATAACCTGCCGCGGGACTGTTTGGGGAGATGTTTGTATAAGAAGATATGAACGTGAATGCGCAGAACATCATAATGTGTACAATGACAAGGTTGTAGGAGCTGTATTCAAGAAAAAAAATGAAAGGTTCCTCTTCGTTGTGCATTGAGAACGTTCAACATTTTTGAAACATCGATAGGCTCTACGGGGCCGAAATGATCATAATCTCTTGGTAGCAATTTCAAAAACAGCAACACTGGTCGGAAGTGTTGGGGTTTCCGGGTGGTGTTATCGAGCGCGATGAAAAGCATGTCGCATGAAAAGAGATGAGGATTAACGGTATACACCAGCAGTGTTGAAAACTCCTCATGTGGCGCTGTGGCGCGCGTCATGAAAAAGACAGGCGGAAGTTTCCACGGCCTTTCATTTATTTATTATTGATACCCTCAGGGCCAAAGGCATTTCAGAGGGGAGTGGTTACAAATCACAGAAAATGAACAAAAACAAAAATTCAACATACAAGCGTCATGTTCCTGGTTATACAATTCAGAAGTAAGCATAATATGTAAGTGCAAGGTAAGAGAACAAAACAAGGGAAACTAAAGTAAACAAAGGAAATGGAGAATGATAAGTACATTTGTTGTGAACCTTAGTATACAATGTTAGCTAAATTGCTACGGAAGCGCAGGATGCCTTGAATGCAGGCTGTCGATCCGGGAAGGTGGTTCCAATCTGCTGATGTACGGGGAATGAACGACTGAGAACAAGCTTTTGTTTCGTGCGACGTTATACCGACCTTGTGAACGTGGTCTAGCCGTGGAGAGATGAAAGACGGAGGAAATATCAATTCATCGCGTAGATTGGGACAGTTGTAAAAAATTTTATGAAATAAACATAACCGTGAAAATTTTCGACGGGAGGCTAAGGGTGGGAGGTTGAGCGTGTTTTTCATGGAGGTGACACTTGCAGTACGATTGAAGTTAAGTAGGATGAAACGGGCGGCGTTATTTTGTACAAGCTCGAGTGCATTAATTGAGTTTACGTAGCTGGGGTCCCAAATTGCAGATGCGTATTCTAGTTTACTACGGACAAGGGTTTTGTATAACATGAGTTTTAGGGAGGTAGGGGAATTGGAGAAATTCCGGCGTAGGTAGCCTAGCATGCTGTTAGCGTTGTTAATTATGGCGTTAATATGGAGCGATCAATTTAGAGTGGAAGATATATGAACTCCGAGGTAGTGATATGACGTGACGGCCTCCAGTATGGTATTATTTAGACAATATGCACCTGTAGTAGATGATCACAATTTCACCAGCGCTGCGACTAGGAACAAGAACAGAGAAGGAAGACAAGGACAAGCGCTACTAACAACTGAAAGTTTATTTGAAAAAAAACACAGATTATATGCACACAACTGACAACCCAAAGCGCCTGCGCTTCCCCCACCAGGCACGCAAAAGAGAGTTAAAAATCTAGATACAAAATTTCACACTCATGTAAGTTTACAGATGGTGTGCTAACGCACGTGTCGATGTTCTTGTGAATGTGATAGGCTTCACACAACTCCCTAGTTAACTGATCTGGATGTCTGAATTTAATCTTAGCCCTGTTAAGCAGAGGAAAGCATGCTTTTTTGTTAGACACACCGGGTTTGTTTAGAAGACAATCTCTGTAATGAAGGGACAGATTTGATGAAGGAGCACCATTCAAAGAGGTTCTATGCTGACGTAAGCGTGTATTTATGCATTTACCGGTTTGCCCAATGTAACTCTTGCCGCATTTAAAAGGTATGTCATAAACCAAACCGGTAAAACCAAACCGGGCAAACCGGTAAATGCATAAATACACGCTTACGTCAGCATAGAACCTCTTTGAATGGTGCTCCTTCATCAAATCTGTCCCTTCATTACAGAGATTGTCTTCTAAACAAACCCGGTGTGTCTAACAAAAAAGCATGCTTTCCTCTGCTTAACAGGGCTAAGATTAAATTCAGACATCCAGATCAGTTAACTAGGGAGTTGTGTGAAGCCTATCACATTCACAAGAACATCGACACGTGCGTTAGCACACCATCTGTAAACTTACATGAGTGTGAAATTTTGTATCTAGATTTTTAACTCTCTTTTGCGTGCCTGGTGGGGGAAGCGCAGGCGCTTTGGGTTGTCAGTTGTGTGCATATAATCTGTGTTTTTTTTCAAATAAACTTTCAGTTGTTAGTAGCGCTTGTCCTTGTCTTCCTTCTCTGTTCTTGTTCCTAGTCGCAGCGCTGGTGAAATTGTGAATATGTACCAACTAGCTCAAACCACCATTTTGCTGTAGTAGATGATGTGCGGGAGACACGTAAAACTTTGCATTTAGAAGAATTAAGTTGCATTAACCATAAGTTTCACCATGCAGATATAGCAGATAGATCATTCTGTAGAGCGCATACGTCGTTAGTGTCGTTAATTTCGCGAAAAATTACGCAGTCATCAGCGAATAAGTGTATGTTAGAGGTTACGCAAGAAGGTAGGTCATTAATGTAAATAAGAAATAAAAGAGGGCCTAAGACGGATCCCTGTGGCACTCCAGAATGGACGGGGGTTGATGGAGAGGTGGCATTGTTAGCAGTTACGAACTGAGTGCGGTTGCAAAGGAAATATTCGAGCCAGAAAAAAAGCCTAGGATCAAGGTTTAGTTTGCTTAGCTTAAAAAGTAGTAATTTGTGGCATACCTTTTCGAAGGCTTTTGCGAAGTCGAGGAAGACGCAGTCAGCTGTTGAGCGGCGATCAAGGATGAGATTAAGTTTATGCGTAAATGATGCTAACTGAGTTTCGCAAGGCAGTCGCTTACGAAAACCGTGCTGCATGTCTGTAAAAAATGAATTTGACTCCAAGAAGTTCGCGATACGTGTGTATAATATGTGCTCCAATACTTTACATGGAATACTTGTCAAAGATATGGGACGGTAGTTAAGGGGTGAATTCTTGTTACCTGATTTATGGATTGGGACCACCTTCCCGACCGTCCAGTCAGCAGGCAGAGCACCGGTGTCGAGGGACTGTTGAAATATCTTGCAAAGCAGCAATGAACAGTAAGTTTGAGAACCCTTAAGAAATTTCGCGTTGATTGAGTCAGTACCTGGACTGGAGCATGGTTTAAGGGATTCAATAATCTTCTCAATACCGCAAGCTTCGATGCAAATGGGATCCATAGTTATGTAGTTGTAAGTCTGCGCTTGTGGAAAAATGGTGTTAGTACAATGAACAAAGTTTTTACAGAATGTGGAGTTCAGTACCGCTGGGCATTCTGCATCTGGGATGGCAAGGCCATTCTCGTCTAATAAGTTAATGGTATCGCTGTGGCTGGGGTTGACAATGCGCCAGAACTTTTTAGGATCAGTGGAAAGAATGCTAGGAAGTGTATTGTGAAGAAAATTATTTTTTGTGCTTTTGAGTGCAGTTACGTAAACGGCGTTAGCTTCGCGGCACGCCTCCCATTTTGCGTTACTACCAGACCTTTTCGCAACTCGGTAGAGACGTTTTTTTCGATTGGACAGTCGTTTAAGATAGGAGTTGTACCACGGGGCTCTCGAGTGGGAACAGATTGTCCGTAATGGTATGTATGTATCTGTTAATTCTTTAACCTTGGTAACGAATAGATTCCAGTTAGTATCGACAGAGCGGTCATCAAACCCGTTGCAATATTAATCGATAAATTCGGCGAGTTCCCTGTTAATGGCCTGAAAATCAGCTTTTTTATAGTCGCGGATGTGTTTAGAAATCTTCTCAGCTGGGGGAGTAACGATGCAAATGTCAAATGAGAGCGATAGATGGTCGCTGAGACCAGGTAAGTAAGTGATTTCTGAGGCCATATCGGGATGGGTAGTCAGTATTAAGTCCAGCGTGTTTGCAGTGGTATTAGTAATTCTTGTCGGTTGAGAGACTAGTTGGGAAAAGGAAAAAGTGGAACAAAGGTTTAAGAAATCGGTGCTTAAGTTAGAAGAAGGGTTCTGAACTGGGGTATCAAAAGACCAAGATATGTTAGGAAGATTGAAGTCGCCAAGTAAGAAAACAGGCGCCAGGTAAGTAAGAAAAAGGTTAAAGGAACAGAGAGAGCTTTGTGGAAAACAGGGATGCTGACGAAATCGGCACTAGAAACATACCGGACCTTTAAACAGGAAATTGTCAAAGAAAATATCTATGATAATTGTAGGGGAAGTTCTTTGTTGTTTGAGGCCAGGACTGGAGTTTTGCGGACTAAGAAGTATAGAGTCAGGTACCAGGAGATAGACACTTTGTGCATTGCGTGCGGAGAGGAGGAGGAAACGGCTGAACACTTGATACTTTTCTGTAAAGGGCTTCACCCTACAGTGGAAGGCAGCGGGGCTGACTTACCCAAGGCATTGGGGTTTAGGGATAGTGAAGGGAAAGTGGATTTTAAGAGGTTAGAAGTAACCAAGCGAAGGTTATCTGATTGGTGGCTAAAAGCAAGACAGGAGTAAAATTTCACAAGACATGGCTAGGTGGCTTGAGCCACCGCCCGATGTAAAGGGTTCAGCCGTATCCATCCATCCATCCATCCATTTATGGCATCGTGCAGATCATCGAGGAAGTTAGCAGAGTGACTGGGAGGACGGTAGCATACCCCGAAAACAATGTGCAAGTTCCACGCATGCCCAGACAATCTCGAGATCTGTTGTGATGTTAATAGCGTAAGACCGGAGTGTTTTACAAATGGCAAGTAATACGCCACCACCCTGACGTGACGTGCGGTCGCAGCGATAAAAAGTGTATCGGGATGAGCCCTGGAAAATTTCGGTGTTACGAATGTTAGAATGAAGCCATGTTTCAGTAAGTGCAATAATATCTGCGTTACACGTGTCAGCTACGGAATGAAATGCATCACGTTTGTTTACGATACTTCTTACGTTAGCGAGAAGAACAGATGTGCGTGGTGAAGGCGACGACTGCCCACGTCCCCTCTCGTGATGCTACGGGGCGTTTTCGGTGTTTTGGGCATTTGATGAAGGCGACCGCGGTGTGTCCTCTTCGAGTACTTCGGTGGGAAATTCCTTTATCAGTTCGATGTTGTTTGTCACGCTGTCGTACATGTAGCACTTATTGTTAACGTAGAGTTTGTTGTAACGAAGCTGGAACTTTGGTGACTGAGGCAGGCTTTTAGCGAAATTAGTAAGTTGCTGGCGCGCGTTACGGGTTGCTGGCGAAAAATCCTCTGATACAGAAATGTTGTCAGTTTTAAGTTTAGCTCGACATGCTAGTATTCTGCCACGGTCGTTAAATGAGCCGAACCGGATAACTACAGGCCGACATTTTTGATGTGAGAACGTACCTATCCTGCGGGCGCGCTCAATGACCGGTTGATCAAAATCAGTGCCTAAGGAAGTTTAAAAGGCAGTGATAATTTTTTTTTTCAGTCTGTTCCCAGGTTTCACGTGCGTCGGGTATACCGCGCAAGATTAAATTGTTCCGTCGTGAACGGTCTTCAAGGTCATCTATACGAGCCTGTAATTCATACTGTCGCGAAGTCAGCTGTTCGACAGTATCTTGAGTTGCGGCGACGTCGAGTTCTAGGGTTTCCAGAGTTTTGCATCTGCTTTCGATCAGTTCCAAACGGTTGAACACATCAAGCAACTTAGTTTCGAGGACTGCCTGGCTTGATTTGATTGTGTTAACGTCTGCACTCAGTTTAGTTTGGCCAGTCGTGAGTTCAGACGTTTTTTTGTCAATGCCTTTAAGTAACTTCATTATCTCATTCATTTGCTGAGAATCGCGTTCCGGATCAGTAGAGGCAGAGGCGGTACGTGTGTTGGGACCAGGGTTGGACTCGACGTCGCCGCAGCATAGCAACAGATATGCAGAGTCAAAGCAATCGCAGGCAATAGCACAAATCACCCTTGGGCAAGGGAGCGAAATAAGGAATCTGTTATCGTTTTTCTTAACGAAAAGAGAGTGCCGGTTACACACCTGTGGTGCGAAGAACAGATGCGTGTTAGCCATGCTGGCGCAATGGCTGCTCCCTTGCCCACTGAAGATGGTGACGGGCTGCAGGGCCTTAAAGTGCTCGGGCTGCTGCGGTGTCGCTGTGGTAGCGAAGAGCCTGATATCTGGTACGATGACAGGAGATTGTTCCGCGATGTAGGCGCATGCGTGGCAAATGCGATCGGTCGCATCGGCATCGGGTAGACAGCCAGCTTCATGAAGTGTGACTGGCTGCGAAGCAAGCAGGCAACACGTCGCCAGGGACAGGAACGCCTGTGGTGCGAAGAACAGATGCGTGTTAGCCATGCTGGCGCAATGGCTGCTCCCTTGAGGTGAATACGGTAGAAAACCTCGCCACTGTTGGACAGAGCATTTTCCAAACGTTTTTTTTTTTTAAGAACTGCGTTCGCAAAGCGGCAGGCGCCTTGCGTGCTGGAAGTTCTGGTTTGAATGCGGATGGCTCTTGGCTGTAGCATCTGCAGCACTTTTTTTTCATTTGATGGTCGTTATGGCGATATCATATCCAAATTTCTGGACAAAAGAATTTTCGAGCTTGAAACAATTTATGAACGCAATCATTGTCATGAAATCTAAGAATTCACTACATCAATCAATAATATCCGCAGATCACCCGATGGTATTCTTCTTTTTTTTTCTTTTAACGCTTTGCTATTGTCAAAAGTGTTATCATTTGTTTTTCTGTGTCTTAACTGTTCTATGCGATCGATGGAAACCATTTAAAAGAAAGAATTTGCTACATATCAGAATGATGCACCATTACCTTCAATATTTCTGGAAAAGTATCTCGCAATTTTTCAGTTTTCATAATTTTTTGTCTTGGATGTTGGACATGTATAGAAACATTGCACAACGCACCTGATGTTTCTTGCTGCTACACATTCTTTTGCCTATCACTTTTCTCGGTTAGGCGTCTTGTACCCCGACCGTGACAGTAAGCACTGCGTGAAATATTTGAATACAGAGGCCGCGCTCGAATAACCACAATGTGAACCCAGAAGCGCTGGTCGCCACGGCCATTCAGCAAAAAATATAGCGCAGCAGCATATATTATGAGCGCATTATGAACGGGAACGGCTGTAGTCTACCACTCTGCAGTGTGCTGCAGTAACGAAAAAATTGGCAGAGGTTTAGCATAGTTATACATGGCATACAGCGAAAGCTGCACAGCAATGGTTACGTGACGTCATCCACGCGACTAATCGCATAACCCCTCCCCCTTTCACTAGCACAAGACTAAACGGTCACCCAAAGGTCAAAGGTCATCATAAGGTCAAAGGTCATGACCATGTGGTTCGACAACAAGATGGTCCACAAGGTTAGGGTAAAGTGCTTAGCTGTGGTGCAAATTATAGCCATGCATGGCCTCTAACTCGGTGAAGGCCAAATTTAGTGCGGCGAGAAGTGCGGCTTTACCTACCTAGCGTGGTGAAGCTTTCGCTTCAAAATATTAGCTACCCTCGTCGCCAGGTTTCTTGCGAGATAAGAGAGCCTCGGTTCCCCCCCCCCCGCCCCCTTTTCACTACGACCAGAGATTTTCTTCTAATTTCTTCAGCAGCAGACAAATAAAACCAATAATTCCATTCGAAAAGCAGCGGTAGCAGAAACAGCGGCCGTAAAAGCAGAACTGTAGAGTGTGACAGACCTATCTTCCGATATGGAATCAAAATATTACGACAGCTGTATGCACTGTGTGTGGGATTCATGTTCTTTGGTTTGACATGTCTATTGATGATCCATAACAGCGCGACAGACGGGACAGAGAAGAGAGGACACAACACAAGAGCACTGACTCACAACTAAAACGTTTATTGGCCGCCAGCCAGTATAAATACTGCCCTGGTGGCCAGGAAGGATACAAGCACGCTTGACTTGAGTGACATTCAAAATCACCAGAACATCAGGCCCGTGTCAACAGGTAAGAGTCATACGTGAGAAATATTACCGCTACAGTAGGCACAAGTTTGCATGCACAAGTTAGCATTCACAATCAAGGTAACGGTTTTCCTTATCTGACAGTGCTACAGAGGTAGTACTGATACATTGGTCAGAGGTCCTAGCTATCAGGTGGGCTTCTATTATTTCCCTAGCTAGCGAGTCGCGGTTCTTTGCTATCACAGAGCATTTATTGTAGAGTGGAATACAGCCTTTTGAGTCGTCATCGTCTTCGTCATCTTTGCAGTGTCTGCAATGTTTTGCTACGTGGCTTGTGATGGCGATACGAGAGACATTATATTCGTGCTCCTTTAATATTTCGTTAACACATCGGCCAGTTTGGCCGATGTTACACTTGCCACAAGACAGAGGCAGAGAATAAACAACTTCTTCCTGGCGAGGCACGAATTGTTTCGCATGCCTTATCAAGCAGCTGCGTGGTTCTCTTTCCACTGCATTTACTTTTATGACCTGGCTAGACAGTCGCTTAGGCACCGAGAAGACCACTTCAACGCCAGCATGTTTCCCAATTCTTTTCAAGTTATGCGAGGCTTGGTGCAGATATGGGACCACGGCAATCCTTTTCTTTTCTTCTTGTCTCGCTTCACCTATCATATCAAATCCGAGCTTTTTCTTCAGTTTTTCTGCTACGGAACTTAAAACGACTGCATGGCACCCAGCCTTTGTCAGGCGGAAAAGTTGGTTGCAGACGCTGTGCTCCAACCTGTGCGCACAACCTGTGCAGTGTGCACATGTCTATTCATGCGAAAGCACTACTCCAGTGCGAAAAACTCGATTAAGATCTTGCGCTGTTTTTGAGTTTGTGCCAAATGAATGAAGTAAAAAAATTACATCAAATATACATCGACGGCTGCGATTTGAACCCGTGGCGGCGCAAACAGATCAGCTTCGCTGCGTGAGAGCGCTAGCCTATCGCTACATTTTTTTTTTCTTTATCCATCAATTCAATGCCCTCACCACAGAAGCCTTGGTTCCTGAGGTTGTCACGCATGCCACGAAGCTTACGTAAATTTTCAAAAAAAAAAACAGCACACAGGGCGGACGTCAGGTTCACAATTCCTGACTGCCATTCGAGGCCGCCAGATCGCATGCAAGCCAAGAAGAGACAGCACATCATGTGGAATCAGCTCCTTTTTAATCAGCTTCGTTTTCTAGTTGCGCGTCAACGTTTGCAATGAAATATTCTTTTTCGTCGATCGTACGCTCGGCTTGCGTTTGTCCGAGATTTGAAAAAGGACTAGCAAATATTATAGGAAGCAGTAATCAAGGGTAGATAATTCAGCCATGTTGACAAAGCGCCTAAATAATTGTCCTTTTATGTGTAGTCAATGCTGGAAGCCAAAAAAATAAAGCTCGTGGTGACTGAAGCAAGCGTTTATTACTACTCATTTTCCTATCAAAACGTTCCGGTTTGCAGCAATTAACCGCCAGCGTCTTGGCCACTGCCTCGTAATAGGTATATGCCAGCTTTATTTGAGGCCAACCAACCAGCCAACCACGCAGACATTTGCTTGGTAAACATTTAGTAACCCTCCCTCCCCCCCCCCCCCTCATGCTGCAGATATACCGCTTTACATAATCAAATTGATCCGGATAATTATGCATGCAAGATCACTTCGATTAGCCCTCAACTAAATCCCGTTGTATTTTATGACAGCTACGTACCCCGCTGCCGCCGCGAATGGCGCGAACTTCTACATGAAGCTGACCACTATATTCTTCTTATTTCGGTTCACCCAAAAGAAGTACTTGAGCCGAAAGTGCATCCAACCCAGATGCAGTTTTCTACTGGTCATCACAGTCTTGCATGCGTAATTAGTAATAAAATTTGTGAATTCCTCATTTTGAACAGCGTGAATGACACTTAAGCTTAGGTCCCTCGTTCATTCGCGCCCTGAATTGGAGCGAAGCTATGAAGTTCCTGCATTGTTTGCCCACCCCCTCCCCTCTTTGTAAAACCGAGATAGAGTGCAAGTAACGCATCTTTCATTACTTATTTTCTAATTGAATAAATTGTGCGTCTCTTCCCCAACGCGCAGTGGCAGCCGTTGTGCACACGCTTCTAACCTGAGAGAAACGCGGCGAGGGCTTCTCTTCGCTGGAGCAGTGTGATTTGCATCGGTGGAACGAGCATCGTGAAGAACTACAGCTGCACCTGCCACATACTAATGAAAAGGAATTCTAGCAGTGTCCCTGGGCTGACAATGAGTAGCAACAGAAATCTCGATTCAAGTATTCTATTCCGACCTGCAGTGGCACCTCTGTATTGTTTTTACAAACATGACGATGGCGTTTGTCAGATAAAGCAGTTTTCAAGGCCCCTTTCTGTGCACGGTTTTCTTTTTTTGGGGGTGGGGGGGGGGGGGGGGACTGCAAGACACGAGGAAGCGTGATCTTTCAGCAAATTGGTACGACATGCTTTGCAAGGACCAGAGCAGCAAGAGACTACATACACTATAAAAGGGTACACACAAGCGCCAACTTTAAACTTTATAGCAATGCTGACAGTATGTCTTATTCATACCAAGCAACACACCCTAGAATAGCCAGAAACAATTTCTGAAATGAAAACATACGGAAATATTGTGGGGTAGACAAATCATGGCACCACACAAGAGCGTGGACACGACTGTGGACACCAACGCAACCAACCAGCACACTGGATAGACCACGCTAAACTGAATAGAAATTTAATCAACACTGGAAGGAACGTGAAGGAATCAACATGGGAAGGAACGACGGGCCATCGGCAGTCGACGACCACGAACGAATATTGTGCATGTGGTCCACTTGAAGCCGTGCCTTTCTCCTTCGCAGAAGTAACTACGCGGAACCAGCTCAAAGTCCGAGCCCAATACACCCGCCCAATACACCCGGCGATGCAGCGATGGCGTAGAGGTAGAGCATCCGCCTCGCGTGCAAGAGGACCGGGGCTCGAATCCTGGTGCCGCGCAATTCTCCACCTGGTTTCAAAAAATAAATACACGCGTCGATGGAATTGCATAACCAGGCCTGGAGTGCGGCCTGATCTCGGTGACCAGAACCGACAACGCACACTCTCACCAGAGCAGGATTTGGCCACCCTCGTGTAGTACTTGGCCACAACCTTCTATGATCAAACCAATTAACCGTCGGCCCTCAGTCCCCAGTGGCTGCGGAGCAACTGACCACGGCGGCGGTCAGACCTGTGACGCAGCGGAGGGTGCTAAGAATCTCTGGCTCCGGACAGGCCGCCATTGGAATCTCAACCTGGCAACGTGCAACGTTATAATTTTATCTAGTGAGGCTAGCCTAGCAGTGCTGTTCGAGGAACTAGCGGGAATTAAATGGGATGTGATAGGGCTTAGCGAAGTTATGAGGACAGGTGAGGCGTATACAGTACTAAAGGACGGACACATACTGTGCTATCGCGGATTACAGGATAGACGAGAACTATGTGTGGGATTCCTCATTAATAAGGACATAGCTGGCAACGTAGAGGAGCTCTATAGTATTAACGAGAGAGTAGCAGCTATAGTAAGTAGGCTGAATAGGAGGTACAAGCTGAAAGTGGTGCAGTCCTACGCCCCCACATCCAGCCGTGATGACCAGGCCGTTAAAAGTTTCTATGAGGACGTAGAATCGGCAATGAATAAAGTAAAATCACAGTACACAGTACTGATGGGCGACTTCAATGCGAAGGTGGGCAAGGAGCAGGCTGACGACCACGCGGTAGGTGGCTATGGGATAGGCTCTAGGAATAGCAGGGAAGAGTTATTAGTCGAATTCGCCGATAGAAATAATATACGGATCATGAATACCTTCTTCCGCAAACGAGAAAACAGGAAGTGGACCTGGAAGAGCCCCAATGGTGAGCTTAAAAATGAAATCGACTTCATACTATGCGCTAAACCTGGCATCATTCAGGATGTGGCCGTCCTCGGAAAGGTGCGTTGTAGCGACCACAGAATGGTAAGGTTTCGAATTAGCTTAGACCTGAAGAGAGAACGGAAGAAGCTAGTGAAGAGGAAGACCATTAACGAGTTAGCTGTAAGAGGGAAAGCACAGCAGTTTAGGATAGCGCTGCAAAACAAATATTCTGCTTTAATTGAGGAAGACCATCTTGATGTTCATACAATGCACGATAATCTGACATCAATAATTACGGAGTGCGCAGAAGAAGTAGGCGGTAGGACAGTTCGACAGGATACCGGAAAGCTACCTCAGGTGACGAAAGATCCGATTAAGAAGCGCCAAAGCATGAGGGCGCCTAACCCTACCGGCAGAAAAGAACTAACAGAGGTATCAAAGTTAATAAATAAGCGCTAGGTAGCCGACATAAGGAAGTTTAACATGAAGAGAATCGAGCATGCTCTAAAGAACGGAGGTAGCCTAAAATCCGTGAAAAGGAAACTAGGCATAGGCAAAAACCAGATGTATGCATTAAGAGACAAGCAGGGCAATGTCATTAGCAATATGGATAAGATAGTTAACGTAGCCGAAGAGTTCTACACAGACCTGTACAGTAGCCAATTTAATCAGAGCGTTAATGAGAAAGACAGCTGTGCACAGCAATGCGTCATCCCGCCAGTAACGAAAGATGAAGTAAAGAAAGCCTTAGAAGCAATGAAAAGGGGAAAAGCAGCTGGGGAGGATCAGGTGACGGCAGATCTGTTGAAGGATGGAGGGGACATCGTGCTAAAAAAACTAGCCATCCTGTATACGCAGTGCCTTATGACCTCGACTGTACCAGAAGCTTGGAAGACTGCAAACATTATCTTAATTCATGAGAAGGGAGACGCCAAGGACTTGAAAAATTACAGGCTGATCTGCTTACTATCCATTGCCTACAAAGTATTTACTTAGGTAATCGCTAATAGAGTCAGGGCAGCGTTAGACTTTAATCAACCAAATGATCACGCAGGCTTTCGTAAAGGATATTCCACAATAGATCATATTCACACTATCAATCAGGTGATAGAGAAGTGCGCAGAATATAACCAACCTCTATATATAGCTTTTATTGATTACGAGAAAGCATTCGACTCAGTGGAAACCTCAGCAGTCATACAGGCATTGCGTAATCAGAGGGTAGAAGAGCCTTATGTCGAAATACTGGAAGATATATATAGCAACTGCACAGCTACAATAGTCCCCCATAAAGACAGCAATAAAATTCTAATAAGAGTGAGCGTCAGGCAAGCAGACACGATCTCGCCAATGCTGTTCACTGCATGTTTACAGGAGGTATTCCGAGGCCTGAATTGGGAACAGTTGGGAATACGAATAAATGGAGAATACCTAAATAATCTGCGATTCGCTGATGACATTGCCTTGCTGAGTCACTCAGGAGGTGAACTACAAATCATGATCAATGAGTTAGACAGGCAGAGCATAACGATGGGTCTCAAAATTAACATGCAGAAGACCAAGGTAATGTTCAACAGCCTTGCAAGGGAACAACAGTTCACAATTGGCAGCCTCCGCTTCTCTGTTCTTTCCCCCCGTGCTTCGCTCTCCCTCGCCCTTTTAGAGCCTTGGCGTTAGTCCACGTAAGCCTGGTCGTCATCTTCTCCTTCTCTTCTCCACCAATTATCTCTCTCCACCTCGCCGAATGCTTCTCCATCATTCATCTCTCTCCACCTCACCGAATGCTTCTTCTTCACCTTCTTTAGTCTTCGGTTAATCCACGTCTTCTTCTTCACACCTCTTTCCTTCATAATTTTATTTTCGACTCTCTATTATATGTGAAAGCGTGAAACTAAAAACTAAAATCTCACTTTGTCCGTTTCGACTCTGGATATTGCAGTTATTTCATTGATATTTGTGAACTTTTCTAGTATTACTTAAAATATAAATGAGAGAAATTGAGATGTATAAAAGGCTGCTCACTGATTACGCCTTATAATGTTGGTTTTGTGATTTTCGAAAAGTCGTAGGGATTCGGGTGCAGTCAATAGCTATATGAAAGCGCCGTATGGCACCACATTGAAAGGAATTAAATTAAAACAAGTTTAACAGTAATTGTGCTATCAGGTAATTCAATTCTTCTTGCTGCGTCATACTTTGGTTGCAATATGTAGCATTTTTGGGAACCTTCATTAATGATCAGTTTACAATAATATGGGGATTACCTTTCGCTCGCAAATATACCATATATGTGTCATGCATTTTTTTAGCCTCTGCATTGCAGGGACTGGATGTGTCCCGAGCATTTGTTCGAGCAAGGCTAAAGTCATTCCATAGAAATAACAGAGGCCTTTGCATGCACAATATTGAAAGTCAATATGACATGAGAGCATCATTTTAGAATATCAATAAAACTTCAAGGCCTCAAGTAACATCAAGTAGACTCCGGCCGTGCTCCATTTGCTGGTAATTCTTCCGCAGCTCCTGGAAGCACAGAGCATATAAACGTGCTGTGTACTGGACTGCGAGGTGTAAAGCAAGATTTATTTTCATCGCGACAATATGGCGGCATAGGAAGCTAAATAATGATACGTCTCAGCATCCGTTGATAAATGTACAAAGAAAAATTACTCAAAATCATTGCACTAGAGTAAAATGCACGTTAATTTGAACTATACTAGACACTGCCGTTGATGTTTCACCACTTAAGCAGCGCCGCGCCATTCACAAGACTTAGTCCCAGAGCAGTCGTGTTGGGTAATACAAAACCAAAACTACAACCAATGAGTCCTTATAGAAATTTTTTCATCGCTTTATTAAATTCTATTTATTGGCGGCAAGATGTAGAATAATGAAAAGTCTCCATAATTTGCTACGGGCAGATATTATTATTCAAGAGTTCCTCACAAGAATTTTAGATTGAAGACTGTTATTCCAGCTTATAAGTGTATCAATACAAAAAACAAAGCTTACGGACAATAAGGGCATAGCAAGAACTGAGTTTCAGAAGTTTCAGAATGCAAAATAAATTTCCTAAAAAGATCTGTATATGCACATGAACGCCTGAACGCCTGGATATTTCCAAAATTATACAAATATTATTTGCGTGAGCGGATTTCTTCCAGCAAAATGCCAGCCACGGCTATGCAAAAAGCTTGCACTCGTCCACGTTAAGGTCATTCACTGTACTTTTCACTTGCTTGAGATTGAACGCACATGAGGCAAAATCAAATGCATGTCCCGGATGTTTGCTTATTTCTCAAATGAAATCAACATTATCTGTAAATATTTGAGCACAAGTCATACCGCCAAATCGCTAAAAAAAGGTGAGCAGAAGGGCTACTGACAATTTCGCCTGTCCTGTTGTGTTCTTGTGCCTCTCTCGTCCTTGTTCCTTTCGCGCCGTCCTCACATCATCTATAGCTATGAACCAACTAGCCCAAACCAAAGTACTTCTTGACAGTATCTTGAGCGAACTCTGGAAATTCACTACCCAAGAGTCGCTGGCACTGACCATATTAATCTATCAATACTGCCTAACCCGTTTACAGTTAAATCACTGGCTGTAAAAGGAAATATAACACAAGTAGACAAGTTTTTGTTCTCTTTATTTCTTTTTGTTGCATTCATTTCGCCGAGTAAGGATATTTCAAAAATGGTGTCTTAATGAAACGAAAGTAATAAAAACTCAATTTCCTTTCCACAGACTTCAAAGGGCAGGTTGGCGGGTTCGTTGGTTCTGCATGTTTAACTTGAACAAGGCACAACGTAGACGACTCAAAGAACGAGATGACAAAAAGCCATTTTCAGTGTTTACTGGTAACATCAAAACCCTCAAAATTAAAGCCACATAGCCCTAATACACTATCAAATACTTTTTACCCTGTTTTCTTCAAAACCTCAGCAAATGCCATGCATTGCGGTAGGCCATCGGTTGGTTTAACGTCACATAGGTATTACAGGTAGGAGGAGGAAGTTTGGCCTGCGAAGGGGCTGCAAAACACCACTTGAACAGATGCCGGTTACACTCCAGATGGATTATTTATGTCACACAGATGCTGACCCAAAAAGAATTACAAGAATCGATGCATAGGAACGGCAGTTATTCAATGAAGAAATTTCAAACTACAAGCAAACAAAATGCTGCCCTCCACTCGATTTTCGCGCAGCTTCCCATTGCCATTTCACTCTCCCAATGACGACACTTAGTGTGACCAATCAAAACAGCCTATCTTTACACGTGGCCGAAGTTTGCACTGCATGGTTGCCTGTTCTCTGTAACTCGTTCATGCCAAGGCTGGCAGCGCCGTTTGCATGGTTACAACAAACATGTGAACGCCCAGCTGACCCAGCGATGCTTCATCGTCACGTCGACGACACAGAAGGGAACACTGATCATTGACGTTCCCTTACTTACGGATTCGAACTCGTGCGCGAGATACTGCGACGGTGTGACAGCCTGCGCAAGATATCTCATTTAGCATAGCGCGTACCGCTACTGCTTGCCGCCTATATTCGCCCAACGCTCCTAGCGCGCTGGTTGGTCACGGCGAGCAAGGAGCGCGCGCTGTTGACGGGAGCGTGGCGCCATCTGGCGCCGCCACCCGGTGATCCTCCACAACCTGACGATGCTCACTGCCTGCTAAATATGAAACGAACGCATTCTTCCTTGGGACCAGAATCCACAGCTATGGTGGCCACCATACACAGCCGCTCTCGGGCACGGCCATTTTCCGCCGACTGGCGCACCGCGGTGCGGGCGTTTCACTGGGGACTGCGGGGCTGCTGCAGCTCCGCGGCCGCGCCTGCATATAGCCCCAATTTACTGCACTTCGGGCGCTTAAAAAACGTTGTCCAGCATACTTCCACAGCGTGGTTGTATTGCAGGAAGTCTTTGCGTTATCAGAAAGATAAAATTGATGTGTTAATCATGACATTCACGTTTATTGTGCCGGCGCTTAGCACGCGTTTGCGCTTATATCGCTACCGTCTTGGTGCTTTATCACAGAGAAAACTTTTTGATCAGTCCTTTGCGGTTTGCCCACGCGATGACATCTCCACTGATGTCGAATAAGAAGTCCAGAACTCTTTTCAGGTTCAGCGAAACCGACGACTCGGACACATTGAACGTGTCGGCGATCCTATACATGCTGTTCTGCGTGCCCGGGTAGCTGAGGGCAATGAGGCACGACTTCTCGGCGGGAATTTGTGGGCGCCCTCCTCGAGGCGTCGGAAAATGCACAGATGCCTTGAAGCGCGCTGAAATTTTCTCAAACGTCTCTTGTGACGACCTGAATTGTCTCACGAATCCAAAGCTGAAATATCTAGCTACAAGCTTTCGTAGTAACTGGGAACTCGGTTGCGGTCTGTCCGAACTTACTGCGTTGCTGCGACGGAAAGCACTGCATCGGCTACCTCATCCTCACTGTCGGAGGACTCCAGAAACCATAAAAATGACTTCGGCGATGTTGTCGTCCATGTTCCCACGAGGCACGAAAACAGACGCACCGCGAGAACTGACAGCACAACGGACAAGGCCACGAACTGCGGCGAGCAGACGACAAGGCCTGTGCGTGCGCCCCCGATTGAAAATTGCCGCATCAGTGAGGTGTGGCGCTGCTGACGCACTGCACCTGCACCACAGAACTGGAACTGCCCCGTGCGGCTCGTGACCGGCACTTTTTCAGAATTGGTGCTGGGAACCAGTTCTGATTGGAACGAAGCTAAGGTGAAGTCCACGGCCGCAGCAAGACAGCGCTCCACAAACTTCAGTTTCGGCTGGCTTTTTTTCTTTTTGCTACTACGGCTTGTTCGCACTAAAACTGTTATTTAAATTAAGATGCAAAACAAAACGTACGTTCCGCGGGAATCGAACCCTAGTCTTCCGCGTGTGAAGCCAGTTCACTAACCGCTACGCTATGAAGCGCGCTGGTTCTGCCGCCTCTAAAAAGGCAGCTAGGGAAGGATAACGTTCGCAGCGACCCTAGCGGAAATTACCCATTTTTTTGCCTCAATTTTGATACACAGGCGGCATAGGCGTTCGGCACACTCTATCTTCTAGTTCATTCTAACAGTACGCGTGTTCACTAATAACAGAGCGTCTTTTTTCGGCTGTTTCACACACGCTCCGCAAGCCATCTCTGACACCGCAGGAGAACGTTTTCTAGCCCAGGAAGCACTGGCAAAATCAGCACAATGCGCTAGCCCACCGCCAGTTGCATCAGTCGAATCACAATATAATGCGCATGCGGTACCAACTTTGAGCTCCCGTGAACGAAAGGTTTTTAGCAACGCATAAACTTACCTATGGTCTTTTCAAACGCCGAATCGCGGTAGTACCAGCCAAATCCACGAGCTCCGCTTGCGCTGGCTGGCGCAGCAAGCTTCCTTCCCCTTGCAACATGGCTGCCGTCAGCTTCACCCGCTTGCACTGCCGTCGTTGAGTGATTTCCACTCCAGAACACTGGCATAACTTCCTTGGGAGCAACTCTAGGCGCTGTTGCTTTCACTGTTTTCTGAGGCTGCTTGCTTGCGGCTGCTTCAGCTCATGTGCGTTCCGTCGTATAGGGAGCCACTAAAGATAGTTCTCTCCCACCCGGCCGTGGAGCAGAAGCGAAGGCACGAACGTGCGCTGCGTGGAACGGTAGCATACAGTGCGCTTTTAGGAAGCCAGCTTTGTTTATAGTCGACTTCAATATATGAAAACACTGGGAGGAGGACGAGCAACTCTTTGGTGAACAGTCGACTAGGTACCGCATCGACCCAGCCGAACCTGCCAAAAGTTCGGAGCTAGGAAACAGGATCGAAACATGCCGAAACTCGCCGGCGCAGATGAGGTCATTGATAGCTATGATTATGTAAGACACGCGTCGCAAATTCCAAAGCCTGAAACTATTAAATTTACAAATCAAAGATGTTTAACAAAAATAAGCAGGCAAATGAAAAATTATCCACCACATTTCCTTGAGCGCCCGTTGAATTTGCGACGAAATTTGCTGCGAGGTCGCTTTTTGTCGCGTAAAGAAGCTTTCTTGCAAGGAGGCGCATGGTCTTAGAAGTAAGGGAGTGCTCCTTCTCGCAAATGTGGCGAGTGTTGAAGACAATGCCGTGCGACGTGGTCTGGCAAACCACAGGCATAACAGATGGGGCAGTTGTCCTGGATGCGGCATGGGTTCATGACGGCGCGACGATGCGGCGGATAACGACGGCTAGGTGCCAGCGGTGGTGGCGACGGTTGGGTGAGATAAGTAGACGTCGGGGTTCCGTGGTCTAACGGTAACAGGAGCGTAGGTGAGTGGGGCAGTCGCAGGCGGAAACCTAGGATAGGAGGCAAAACGTCGGCGACTTCCTCCTGGATGGCGCCCCGAATCGTGGGATCGAGGAATGGCGCAGGGTCTCTAGACATAGGCAGGAGTGACAGTTGTAGGGCCACTTCCCGTATAACGGCTTGATCTCGGGAAGCAGTGAGGTAGAGTCAGAAGCGAAACTGCTAACCTCCGGCGCAGGAAGCGACTCGTCGGGCACGCCGGAACGGCGAGTGGAAGCCCGCTGCTTCTTGAGGACGTCATAACTTTGGCAAAGTTGGGTAACATCGACGACTGTTTGCGCATTCTTGGCGAGCAACATCAGGAACGCGTCGTAGGAGACATCTTTCAAGATGTTAATTTTATCGACCGCAGGCATCGATTGATTGATGCGCTTGAACAGGCCGACAAAATTTTAGATATATCTTGTAAATATAAAAAGTTTGGTTTGGGTGCTGAGCGTGAGAACGGAGACGTTGTTCGGCCCGCAGTTTTCGTGATCGGAGCGGCCGAATACCTCCGAGAAACTGGCCTTGAAGGAAGACCAGGCATGCAAGTCGCCCTCATCATTTCGAAACCACAAATTAGCCAGGCCGTTGAGGTATAATAGGTATCGTCCCAATTGTTGCAGGCTCTGGCGCGCTCGTACAACGACAACCAGTCGTCGAAATCATCTTCGTTGACGCGGCTTGAAGACGCTGGGGTCGCACTGCCGAAGCCCACTGAAACAGTGAGACCGTTACTGCACCATTTCCCTTCCTCAAAAACGACAGATGAAGTAATCAAACACAGGATGGTAGGGGACGGCGCGGGGGATGTCTGGCTTGTGACTTTTGGCATACCGGACGTCGCAATTAAGGTGCGGCCACGGAGCTTCAGGATGTGCGGGAAGACACAGCCTCCACCAAATAGGAGAAGGTTGTGGCCCAGCTGAATCTAGGTCCCTTGCGGCATCCAGCAACTGTCCAGCTTAAGCGTTCGTCACAACTCTGTGTCGTCGTCAACTTCCACCACAGTGAATGAGCATGGCTGCTACGGTAGATGTGCAGTAAAAGTGTGCTGAAGCGGCTTCCAGCAAACCTGAAGCTTCTGAGCAACCCGCAGCTTCTCGAACCAAAAAAACGTAAAGATATGCTCCTTCCATTTTCTCCAACGCTCATTGGGTGCCCGTTTAGAGACCAATTCAATTTCTCCGCTATAATCTGCGTGTCACCTCCTCCAAACAAAAGCCGGCGATGTGGCAGAGGGTGCCCGGTCCATAAATGAACTTTAAGTGTAAGGTAAGCGCTTCTATGGCTAAGGTTCTAAGAGTAAGCATGAAGGACGTTGAAATAATGAGCACTGGCTGCTTGGTTTACTAGATGAAGAAAGCGTCTCTCGAAAGCTCGTCTCGAGAAACTGAATGTAATAACCTTTGAAACGGGGTGGATTGCCACCATGCTCGGCTACGCGTGCACGCACGCCGCCTTGCGGAACGATCGCCGCCTATCGCCATCTATCAGAGAAATTACGATGCACGCCTACCCATTCTCGAGTGGCACCCCCTCAAGATCAGTCCCAAGCAGAATTTGCATCGTTTGGGGGGTCAAGGTGTGCCTTGAATTCGGCTTGTGGTGCGATATGGTAACGCTTCAATTAGTAATTGCATGTATGCTATGCTTGCCTGTTACTTAACTGTGGTTTTATTTCTATACTACAACCCATAGCGCTCTGTTTGCGAACCAAATTCGATATACAACTGCCCCCGGATGGGTGCCCATTGTTGTCCCAGTGTATATAGCGGAACGATGTACACATGTATAGCGGTCCCGTAACGGGGTAGTTTTCGTACTCGTTTAAGGGTATTTTTGGTGACGGGGGAGAAAGGAATGAGAGGGCACAACCAATTTTAATGGCCGCCATCTTTGATTCAAGAAACCGAAACTACGCCGCTATTTCGTCGCCTGGCGTCATACTCCCATAGTTCCACCTCTGTCCACCATATTGTACCGTGACGTCATCATTGGCACGCGGCAGGTGGTTGTTTCTACAATGCTATTGTAGACGGCACTACAAGTCTCAATGCGAGATGCACTGTTTTCTAGTTGCAGCCACAGATGGCGCTTTGTTCTCGGGGTGGTAGGAGAGCTCGCGAAATATTGAAACGTGGTGAGTAGTTGCTGCCAGAGATGGCGCTGTGATCAAAGGCTGTAGCAGACCCCACGAAATCTCGAAACGGGATGAGCAAGAGCTAACGCTCTTAAAAATGTTACCGGCAAGCCGACGATTTCAGTGATATCTGATCTGGCGCTCTTTTTTAAAGCATAAGCCTTTCTTGGCTCACGAGTGGCGTGGACGGAAGTTGTTGACGGAAGTTGTCCGCAGGAACTGACCATCATTTTTATGGTAAATAAAACAAAAATGCAAATGTTCATTAAGCAACGGCTCTTAAGCCACATATATTTTATGAAATAAAAACCGAACATAAAAATAAAACGAAACAAAAATTCAAAACAATTTTTAAAAATAGAAATAAAAGGACAGGCAAAAATTACAGAATATAAATAGTTAATCAAACAAAGCAAAAACAAAATTGCAGGAAAAAATATAAATGGATGGAGAAACGGGCAGGGAAAACCTTTCTCATTTCCCCTCATAAGCATACTTACGTGCAATCTTGTCAATCTTTTTTTGTGCACGTTAGAGATCCCCAGGTGGTTGAAATTATTCCGGAGACCTCCACTACGACACCTCTTTCTTCCATTTTTCTTTCGCTCCCTCCTCCTTCCCTTCCCTTACAGCGCGGTTCGGGTGTCCATCGAGTTATGTGAGACAGTTACCGCACCATTTCTTTTCGTGAAAAAGCAATTTTCATTTTCATTTACTTCTGAAAAGGCGGCGTTTTTTTTAATCACTTCCCGTATCAAGTACCGCTGCCGAACGAGCATTCAGCGAAATATGACTGACGAAAACTAACCTGCGAAATAGATTGTCTAACGATGCATTGGAAGGGCCTCCACGTGAAGTTTCGCCTCGGCTGGAATGGAGGCGGCCACAAGGATTTTAAAACGGGCCAAGAACTTTCGTCCCATACATTATCCAACATTTCGTAAGTTCCAAGCAGTTCCCCTTCTCAGTGACGCCTAATATCCTTCTCTCGCCTACTTTCTTCTGCCTATTTTACTAGATTTAGTACTGGCCGCCATCTATTGTGCTCTAGGGTTTGTCTTGCAATGCAACGTAATTTTGCATTTGTTATCTTGTGGTGTGTTCAGCGAAATCTTCGTGAGCTGTATCCATCCGGAATGGCTGAATGCATGCCATTGCTCAGCGGGTTTATTGTGCGCTGCTATTTGTGTGCGGTTCTCATGGTGTGCCTTTGAGAAAAATGAAAAAATTTGCGCTGGTTTAGCTCTGGTTAAACCTGGAGTGACGCGATAGCTACAGCTGGCCGAGGGGAACTTGGTCACGTGAACAACCACGTTACGAACAACGTGATCAGCCACGGCACCGCGCCGCCGGCAGCTGCTCCGCACCACGTGACCAACCACGTGACAGTGTGGCGGCGCAGCCACACTGGCTTGGAGCGATATGGTAACCCTGTTTTTATATCCTTTCTGTTTGCCCTGAACCGCTCGATGCCACTCTGAACAGTGCGGTGGGTCAGATTGCAAAGAGATGGCGACGAGTGGCAACCATTCAGGTGGCTCGTATTTTGCATCCCCGCATTTGTCAGGACGGCGAATTTGTTCTTGGCAGCAGCGTAGTATGCGTTTGCAATCTGCTGTCCCGTTCGGGATGCCCAGCAGCTACGGCCATTGTGATCGTTTCATACCGAGAGGTTCGTCTCGGATGTTTACTAAGCTCTAGTGGCGGCTTTACCGGCATGACACACATCAGAACGGGCTTGCCGGTTGGTGGTATTTAACTTCAGATCGCACACGTTGCCCTTTACGGTCGTGTTTTTTTTTTGCCGACGTGCTTCTATTCGACAATCCATAACAGCGCGACAGGCGGGACAGAGAAGAGAGGACGCAACACAGAGCACTGACTCACAACTAAAATGTTTATTGGCCGCCAGCCAGTATAAATACTGCCCTGGTGGCCGGGAAAGAAACAAGGACGCTTGACTTGCGTGACATTCAAAATCGCCAGCACATCAGGCACGTGTCAACAGGTAAGACTCATACGTGGGATATATCACCGCTACAGCAGGCATAAAATTTGCGTTCACAATCAAGGTAACGGTTTTCCTTATCTGACAGTGCTACAGAGGGAGTACTGATACATTGGTCTGAGGTCCTAGCTATCAGGTGGGCTTCTATTATTTATCTAGCTAGCGAGACGCGGTTCTTTGCTATCACAAAGCATTTATTGTAGAGTGGAATACAGGCTTTTGAGTCGTCATCGTCTTCCTCGTCTTCGTCATCTTTGCAGTGTCTGCAATGTTTTGCTACGTGGCCTGTGGTGGCGACACGAGAGACATTGTATTCGTGCTCCTTCAATCTTTCGTTCACACATCGGCCAGTTTGGCCGATGTAACACTTGCCACACGACAGAGGCAGAGAATAAACAACTCCTTCCTGGCGAGGCACGAATTGTTTCGCATGCTTTATCAAGCAGCTGCGTGGTTCTCTTTCCACTGCATTTACTTTTCCGACCAGGCTAGACAGTCGCTTAGGCGCCGAGAAGACCACTTCAACGCCACCATGTTTCCCAATTCTTTTCAAGTTGTGCGAGACTTGGTGCAGATACGGTACCACGGCAATCCTTTTCTTTTCCTCTTGTCTCGCTTCACCTATCCTTTCAAATCCGAGCTTTTTCTTCAGTTTTTTCTGCTACGGAACTTAAAACGTCTGCATGTCACCCAGCCTTTGTCAGGCGGAAAAGTTTGTTGCAGAAGCTGTGCTCCAACATGTGCACACAACTTTTCTTAATAGCGTTATAAAGCACAGAATAAGCGATGGCTCTCTTCACCAGCTTTGAATGATGGTTTGGTTTATGGAGGTTTAACGTCCCAAAGCGACTGAGGCTATGAGGGACGCCGTAGTGAAGGGCTCCGGAAATTTCGACCACCTGGGGTTCTTTTACGTGCACTGACATCGCACAGCACACGGGCCACTAGAATTTCGCCTCCATCGAAATTCGACCCCCGCGGCCAGGATCGAACCCTCGTCTTTCGGGCTGGCAGCCGAGCGCCATAACCACTCAGCCACCGCGGCGGCTCAAGCTTTGAATGAGCTGATGAAAAAGGCAAGATTGGCTTTGCAGCACGGGGCTCAAAAACCCAGCAAACATGAGATGAAGTGAAATGAAGCGAACGATCTAAAAACCTCTAAAAAGATCTTACTTAAAGATCACACTGTCCTGAGGCGATACAAGCCGGCGTAGAAAATAAAAACTGTCACACTCCCCGTCCGCCGCAAACCAGCCCGGCGGCTGTTTGATGTGCGCCATGGCGAACTCCGTCGACCAGGTCATGCGACCGATTAAGCGCGCTGTTTCGTTCTGCCTGTGTCTTATACGTTCCAAGGCCGGCGCCAATCTCACATAGCAGGAAGACAGCAGTTTTCAGATCAAAAATAAGATCAAGTCGCGCTTGAACATATGTAACGTCAAGAAACATCAACAATTTAGTGTTAGCTTTTTTGGCAGTGTCCTTTCGATCGCTGTTTCCAAGATAGCAGTGAGGCGCCATGCGCTGCGCACGCGCTTCAATCAAGAAGTGATATTACAGGGCTGTGTGCCATTCGCGTCGATACTTCGACATCCACGGCACAAAGTACTGCCTCATGCTTACCTAGATTCAGTCATATTTCAACAAAGTCAGTAGCATTATTTCGTGGTGGTATTAATGTTGGTCTATCGATATTTTCACTAGTTGTGTCTACAACTTATATTGTGCCGTAGACGCATGTATGAGCTCCCGCCACGACCCCTGCAGTTGTCAGTCTGCGCTCCTGCAGTTGCCGTTCTTCTGTCCGTTTCTCTCCTTGACATGCTCTCCGGGCTCATCCCGCAAGTTCTGCCGCAGTCTGTATGCAGACTACTGCGGACCTGTGCCGATGGATCGTTCAGGTCTGTAATCGGGCATCTGTCGTGTTTTTAGCTAGGCCACGAGGCGTCCGCTAAAGCAATTTTAAAATACTTAAATTTTGTATGCACTGCGAAATTACGTGTAAGTCTGGAAACATTTGGTTTGCGGCGGACGCCGCATTTGGGGCTGCTTAATAAGAAAAAAAAACGCAGCCTTGCTCTTCCCTTCATTCCCCGCTTGCTCTCCTGCCACGTGTACCGTTGCCGAGTACTATCATCAAGACGTCAACTATACACACACAAAAAAAATCTACACTTAGGAATGGCATTTAAAGTGCTTCGATGCACTTTGCAGTAAGTGTGTGGGCCGACAACCGTGGTTTTTGACCTTTCGCTCTGTAAGCGCCAAGTGTTTTCCTGGAGCTCTAGGCTTGATTTATTTGTTAACATCGCCGAAGTATTGTGGTTATTCTGTTTTTTTTTTTCCTGTATTGTTGCCATCATGCCTGTCTGGCAATATATCACGGCGAACCCAACAATCGACGCTATTATTTCTGTTTTCAGCTGGCTCCCTCCTGAGTAGCAGTTGTTGGAAATCAGAGAGAAATAAACAAGACACTCCGCCTAAAGTCTCATCTCAGAACTGCTTCAGAAGGCAAACGAATCGTCGCGGCATGATACCCCCCGGAGCCCTGAACCCTGAGGCCGGAGCCCTGAGTATCTGTCGTCCATTTCATGTGGAATCCCGTTTGACACTCTACATAGAACACTCTCCAATGCACTATATGCATTTGTCACTTAACCATCGGCAAAATGCTCTGACTGGGAGGAAAGACTGAGTGCGACAGTGAAAAACATCCCGCTTTCTTTTCACAACAAATCGTCTTTTTTTCAGCTAATGAGTAATATCGTGTCATATAATGTTATATAATGACATTATATATAATTTCATTTAGTGTCATATATGAGTAATATATGACACAGAGCAAAAATGTGAATAATATTAATATCTGCCCGCATATCTGCTTGAACTGCTAGCATACTTCAAGCAACGCCCTTCCCCAACATATTAATCAATGCAAGGCTGAAGTATAAGCTGCGAGGGATGCAGGATGCCCGTGAAAAGATAAATTCACGCAAAAGCTAGTCCTAACGCGAAATAGCCTAACATTCAACTGGTCGGACTGTTGCACTCACAGATGATAGAGCGCTTCTGAATTTTGCACTTAAATTCCTGCATGTGCCAGCGTGTTACTACATCGCATTGTGGACCTTAGGCATTCAGATATTATAAAAATTAGCTAGAATAAACTAATACGAAATTATTTTTTTCTTAATTAATCTCAAAAGCTTTTTACATTTCTGCGATCAAAGAGCAATTAATGATGAAGTCCTGAAAATTCGTAACTTTTATCTGACGTTATCAATCCATGGAAGTTAATCGGTTAAATATGCTATTTGCATGCTGCACTTCCTTACATTTCTTGTAACGGATCTGGTGTGCGTTGCAGTCAGATGTCTTTAAGGCATTCCGATTATTCGTCACGTCAACAAGCCGGACCGATGACAACAGAGTGTTTCTTGCTGTTCTGACTGCCTAATCGCTTTTGGCTGCAGTCGGACCTTTCGTTTCCTTTCATAGTTTATAACACGTTTTGCTCTTGTTTTAACATTTCGGTAGCTCTACCTGTAACTATTTCTTACAGTGGATTTTGCAGTAGGCGCTGCCAGACAGTTGGAAGGGCAGAACTTTCTGTGCTGGCTGAGGGCCAAACAAAAGTGAAGCTGGCCACCAGAACAAACGGAAAGATATTTAGGTTAATAAACCAACGTTGGTACTTTGTTTCGCACGTTGGCTTCTTATGGGCAGCGTATATTTCAGGGAGCCAAGCAGTCTTAGACTTCACCCTGTTCATAATAGTACTGTGTTGTGAGTGATTCCAAAACTTTCAAATCATTCTGCCGACGAAGTGGAAGGTAATATCTTTGTTCAAATACTTGGACGAAAATTGTAGCCAGATGCTCTGTACGAGGTTGTCTGCCGACAACCAGGCAGACATCTCCTATTCCATTAAAGTGCCTTCCTCCTCCTCCTCCTCCTCCATAGCAATACTCTTTGATCCTCATTTCTCAAAAGAGGGTATTAAGACAAATACTGAGTTGATTCTGCAACTAATAGCAGCCCTTTCTGAGAGAGTGAGCCACGATCTTTTTGCAAATTTTTTATGCAGTGCGCAGTCAGGAAGGAGACTGACGCAAACGTTTCTGTCCATTGCTTAACTTGAGCGTGACAAAACAAACCTTTCTTACTCTCCGCATTTTGTTCTTGTTATTTTGTCATAGCAACTGCGCCTTTTAATAGCTAACCGCAGTTTTTAGCCTTCTGCTATAGTTTTTGTAAGGCCCGCGACCTCCCTCTCGCGTTTCGGTGCACATGGCTGCGTAACTTCCCTTTCATGGCGGCGCGAGAGAGCTGGATGTAGACACATCTCCGCGTGATGGACTTGTTCTTCTCACAGAGTTCTGCTGGCATGGGTGGGAACGCGGCGGCATGCTTGGCTAGATCAGGGCCAGTAGAGATGTTTACGAGGATTTTTCGCCGCGAGCGCTGCGGGAGCCGTTAGAATGTGTGTGCCTGAACCAGCCGCCAAGATCTTTGTAGACAGTGTATATTGAAGCGGAGTCCTTTCCGGCTGTGGAGCGACGGTGAACCCGCAGCTAGACTAAAATTGGCGTTGGCTTAGCTCGGCTATGCCAGGATATACGTAGCGAAAGCGAAGGCATAGCTTGGTAAGCCTTTGTTAATCTTGATTGCAAGTCCAGGTTAGTGTGGTTGTCTGGCTAGTTCTGGCTGGTCACGTGGTTCGTCACGTGGTGCGGTGCGACCACTGTGGGAATGCGAGCACGGCGAAACTGCGATTTCGTGGCCAATGCAGCTTTCGCTACAAAACAGAAACAGTGCTTGGCGTTAGTGGCTGTCATGCCTGTAGAGCCGTCACTTCCCCGCCGCTGAACTGGAATTAGCACCGCATGCTGCTACATCAGCCGCCACGACTTACCCACTGTTGCAGGATTCAGACGTCTGCTTACGGATTGCTGTCGTCGTCAAAGCGCTTGAGTATTGAGCACAGCTGAGTGCTAGAGCAGACATTAGCGCCCTTGAAGATGTAGCAGCCAATCTTTTCTTTAATTCCTCAAGCACGCACCTCGATATCGCCTTTCTAATTCAGCCTAAGCTGCCCGCTACAACCTTCAAGCTTGTAGCTTAGCTGCTTGTAACCAGAATGACCAAAAGTCGCAATGATTAGAAAAGTGCACATAGAATCCTCTAAACCTTTAGTATGTTGCGTAAGTCAGAAACTTTCTTATCGGCCCTGCACATATATGCTGCTTTCACCAAAGACGATCGCCGAGAGGCGATACAGCTAAAAATACCGCGCACGGTACACCCTACATTCACCTGCTTGGGCGGCAAGACAAACAGAAGACCTCCACCAACCGTCAAAATGCAATTTTAAAAAATTGTAATTTGCATGAAGAAAACTAGTCAGCCGTAGATTCTACTTCTCGGGCCCGAGTCATTCAATAGCCCCGTCTTTACTCAAGCGTATGACAAGTTCTTATTCCATATTTGAAGAAGTACTTAAGAATCACCTCATCAACACAGCTCAGCTCGCAGGAAGAGCGACCTTTACGAAGGCGCGCCTATTCCGACGTAAACGTCTGCGTTTCTGCTCCGTCATTTTTTCTTTAGGAGCTCTTGTGGTGCCGCTACGGGGGCACATAAGGCCAAGCACGAATGACAACAGTATGTCGCTATTTATGTCGTTGTGGAGAGGCAGTTGGCGCGTAGTCTATAATTTATGTTCGGTGGAAAAGAAAACACGTGCTCAGTATATGCATCAACACCCAAGTGTTTCAAGAATAACATGCCCTTGTGCCTGCTGACTATAGTCCTGGCTTTTTAAGAAAAAGCCATGAGAGAAAATGAATTTCAAAAGTAAAACATCACAGCAAGGATGTGCTTAAAGGAATATCAGGGGAATTCTTTACAGCTGTGCTGCTATGCCTTTTGGATACAGTCATCCATTAACGCGACAGCGTTAAGCCTCCCGCTGTGCAGAGAATCTGGCGTTGTCATCGTCGTCGTTGGCGGCCTCGGCGTCGGAGTTCAGAGTGAAAAATCCCCGGAGAAGCAACCTCGGTGGGCAGCCTAGACCACGCGACCTTGGGGCGTCGTCACAACCTGCCCACCGGATTGAGATCAAACTGACCACTATGGCAGGTGGCAGTTCAATTAATGATTGGTCTCGAGATGTTTTCCAGTAGGGACCGCTTGGGCCGCACAAGCCCCACCGATGGCAGCACCCGTCCCTGCAGGGCCATCGCTTAACCGCTGCACAACTGCACAAGGAGTGGTATGAGGACTCCCAAGAATCTATGAATATAAAGTCGAGAATCACCAATTCCGCATAAATGGGCGTTATCCTGCTAAAGCTATCGCGCCATACCCTTAAGGCGGAGCTGAAGTGTCCCCTCCATTTTCTTTATTGGTTTTCATTTTTCTTTTTGTTGAGGCAATGTCGTCTGTTGCCGACGATGTTTGGTGCATTCAAACGCATCTTCAGGGTACATGAATGCATTTGAAGACAGTCGATTTTAAGTATAACGAAAAGATTGTCGAGCTTGTTTTGCTTGTAAAGCATGTGAAGATAAATTGCCATGACACACAGAAACAAAAATCAAAAGGTAGAGAGAGAGCTTTAAAAGTGGTGGAAGAAAGGCTGGGAGGTAAACCAGAAGGATGTTCCGGTTGGGTACCATGCATTGGGGGAGAGTGAGGGCGTAAAAGGATAAGAGCAAGTAGAGAAATGAGGTCCGTAGCAAGCACACACACGCTGAAAGTCACGGGCCGCCGCAGCTATAGCCTGCACACCTTCAGGGATGCCGAGCGCTGCATCCTCAGTAGAACACATTGACCGTCCTTCAACGCTAAACGCAAGGCAGTCACGCAGCGCAAACGTTATACCCTGAAGAAAGGCTGCTTGCTGTTGTGGTTGATAATGTTAATGGCAAAGTGAGACATCCCGACTTCTCGGAACGATGAGGCTGGAGGAGCCATTGTGCCAGCTACTGGAGAGCTGTAAAGACAGAACATATACAACACTTGCAGTGCATTGTATGCAACTGCCGTGTACAGGCTGGAAAGCAGCACACGCACGTTCTTCACGAATGTCTTCAGCATTCCTATTAGTCGGTCATCTTCAACTTGGACCGATTCCTGGTCTAGTGCCCGACCACTATTATGCTCAGTACACTGGCTGCGTGGTGACTGTTCCATCATTGAGGGTGTGTAGTGCTACGGTAGTGATGGCCAAGTCGCTTGCCGGACCGGCCGTGGACCGGAGTTGGGCTATGTTCTTGGTTAACAATAGGTTCCGGACTTTGGGTGTGCACTACCTGCTTGGTCACTTCGGGTGCGTGTAGCTCCGGCAGGGATGGCCAAGGCCCGTCTGCGACACCACCCTTGCTTCGCCAGTCATATGGCTCCCGCTCTTTAGAGTGGTATGCGTAGGGGAAGGACAAGTAGCAGGAACTTCTGGGCCATCTTTCCAAACAGCCGCTACACTATTCGAAGACTTCTGACAAGGGTTACGACGTCCTCGCACCTTAGCGGCGGCCTCTCTGTGTGTGGAATCATCTCTTGTCGTTTGTTTAAGTATCACATGTTCCCTTTTCAGCTGAGGGCAATCTTTTGGAGCAGCGTCTTGAGGGCCGCGGTAATTCGCACATTTTAGGACTATTGCTCGGCAAGCATCGCCTTAGTGTGGCTGAGAAAGCAATGGGCACATGATGCAGAAATTTCAAATTTCACACACTATTCACATATACAAGTGTAGACGTGCGTGCCACTCCCGCCTACACTACCGTATCCATGAAGATCGGGCACTCACGTGTCCGATCTTGATGCATTTTTCGTGATGACATTTCGTTTGCGGCGATGCAGGGGGAAAGAGGGGATGGGGGAAAGGTGGTACGTCAAGTGACTTGATGATGTCGAAATTGACTGAACCAGTCGACGAATTTTTTAAACGACCACGGTGCCGACTTTTTTCCACATTTTGTTACAAAGCCCCGCGCCGGGTTTCTTCCGTTAGGATAGATAGGTCTAGATGGTTTGTGGGTTTAACGTCTCAAGGAGAATCAGGCCATGAGGGACGCTATAGTATAGGGCTCCGAGTAATTTTGACCACCTGATGTTTTTAACATGCACTAAAGAGGCGCCGTACAGGGGTCTCTATCATTTCGCCCCATCTATATGCTACCGCAACGGCTGGGATCGAACCCGCATCTTTTGGATCAGCAGCCGAGCACCATATGCACTGACCCACCGCGGTGACCTTTTCCCGGGGTTAGGCTTATAAACCGGTCGCATTGATAGTCACAAAAGCTGATATGGTGTCGCGAATGCGGGTGGGCTCGGGCAGCGCCTCTTTGGGGCGCCGTCAACACACTCACTGTATGAGGCCGCGTGCCGGTCACATACGGCGATGGCCTCGAACGCACCGACTGCCTACACGCAATCTGCCCGGCTTGCAATTTCCCCGTTAGAAAGAATGGCTGTCTAAAGGACCGGCGCGCAAGCGCAAAACCTACATCTCCAAAGGAACGCAAACAGATGCACCTTGGGACTGACAAGACCAGGAAGAGCGCTGACTTTCAGGCGAGCAGTTATTTCGTAGAACGAGGAGCAAAACGAAAAAAGCGGCAAGAAAAACGGCTCAAAATGGAAGAGAACAAACAACAACAAAAATAATTTAAGAGGACACTTAAGCTCCGCCTTAAGCGTATGACGCGATAGCATTAATCGGTCCTTTCAGTGGCCGTTAGTTCTCTTTGCGCATTAGTTGACAGACACACTCATTCACTACTTCAGATTTACAGATTGCGGGGAGAGCTCATACCACTCCTGGCACAGTGATGCAGCGGTTAAGCGATACGTCGCTGGCCCGGCACAATGTCTGTTTCAAACACAGCCACTGGTGGGGCTTTTGATACTCACGTTGCTCTTCCCAAGCGACCTCTCGCGAACAGTCACTGATTTCATTCGCAGCTAGCCACGGTGGGTAGTTTGCTCACAATCCGGTGTGCAGGTTGCCACCTGCCACTATAGCCAGGATTTGATGACGTCACCTAGGCCACCACCTATGTGGCAGGTGGGCCCTGATTTTTCGTTCTCAACGCCGACGCCGGATTTTCTGCAGAAGGGGAGCCTTCACGCTCTCGCGTTAAAACTCTGGGGACGCTTAAGTCACCTTAGGAGTGGAATGCGACAGGATTAGATTTTACATTTGTTGCAACTTCCGTTGCAACTTTTGTGTGTGTTTGCATCGGTTTCTTTGCAATTTTCGGTCCATCAAACGCAACATTCGCATGATTAGGGGATGGAGTCAGGAAGGCAACCAGACCAAGCCAAAACCACAACTCTAGTGCAACATGCGGACTAGTAGCTGCAGAAGCAGGTATCCGCTATGCTGTGACGGTGCCGAGATTTGCATATGCCGCACTGTAACGCGATAGACTTAAAGGCTGGCCCGTTCACCAGAAAATCAGGCGTCGGTGTTGTGGCGTCGGCGCTGCCGTTGTGGGCGAAAAATCACGAGCATGACTCTGGCAGGTGGTACCCAGAGAGCAACCTAGGAGGCAGGTGGGCCACCTAGCTCACGTGACCTTGCGGCGTCATCACAACCTGCCCACCGGATAGATAGCAACCTGTCGATCTTGGCAGGTGGCAGTTAAATTAATGATTTGTCGCTCGGGAAGAGCAACCTGCGTTGCGCAAGGCACCTCTAGGAGTACCTAGCACCACAGGAGTGGCGCATCGCTGAACCGCTGCACCAGGAGTGGTATGAGGACTCCCAGGAATCTTTGAATGCAAAGTAGAGAATTAAATTCCGCCTATATGGGAATTAACTACGCTATCGCTCAATGCCCTTAAGGCGAAGCTTAAGTGTCCCCTCCATTTTCTTTATTTATTCTGAGGTATTTATTCGTAGCCTCATATCACTTGGGGCAAAGCAGTAATTTCTTTCTCGCTGGAACACGCAAAAAGAGACGTTCTAACTATAGAGCATAAAATCTATCTTTGCTGCTCATATCAGTTTCCTTTTCGTGCCCTTTAACTTCCCCTAGATGTAATTTTTATTGTAGGGTGCTTTTTCTACTGTGCTATGTTTCACTGTTTGGAAAGACTTTTCCTGGAAACAACGGGGAGTTGTACGCTGAACACAAGAGCATGTTTTGAAATGCTCCAACAACTTAAGAAGCCTTAAGGGTGCTTTTTCTACTGTGCTATGTTTCACTGTTTGGAAAGACTTTTCCTGGAAACAACGGGGAGTTGTACGCTGAACACAAGTGCATGTTTTGAAATGCTCCAACAACTTAAGAAGCCTCGCACGAACCAAAAAAAAACAATAAGCGTCCACATATCTTGGCGCGTAGCGTCACTACATTGAATTGTACACTGAAAACAACCGCAAGCACTGATTTATTGCGGCTTTCTAGCTTCTACAGCTCGCAGCAACAAAAGGAATTCCCCCCGAATTCACAAAACAGGAGTAAAAGTCTCAGCTTCCAAACACATGTCCGCATATTTTTTTTTCTCTGTCTCTCAAACTCAAGCGCGGTGCGGGTTTCCCTCGTGTGCACAAGTTCTATTGTGTGTGCTCGCGAGGGTATTTGTGCGTTTGTGTGCCTTCGCAGATGAAGAAAGCGCGTATTCACGTGCGTCATGCGACTGCGAGAATTGGCATACGGGTCGTTGTGTGCGCACAAGAAAAGACCCCCCTTATGTGGCCATGTTGTCTCTAACTGTGGTGTGATCTTTTTTTTAAATAATAGAGGCAACAAGAACGTCCACTTACAAATGCAAAATTTTATCCCCCCCCCCCCAGAAAAAAAAATAAAGAAGCGGAGTGCTCTCCGTCAATCTCGTGTCTTCTTTTCCTCTACAAACACACTTTTCGGCCAGCGAGGTGCTGCGTGGTTATGACGCCTGTCTTCTGACATGAGAGTCGCTGGTTCGATCCTGGCCGAGAAGTCGTACTTCGATGGAGGCAGAATACTAGCGGCTCGTGTGCTGTGCGATGTCAGTGCACTTTAAAGAACACCAGGTGGTCTGAATTATCTGGAGCCCTCCACTACGGCTATCCTTACAGTCGTAGTGGCTTCGGGACGTTAAATTCAATAAACGAACTAAGACACACATTTCACCCTAATTTCTTTCAGTTGCAACACTCTATGATGGGCGGAGGTCAAGATAGAAACCGTATGTATGCAGCTATGAGCAAATAGCACTGAAAAGATACCTCCAGAGCGCAAAAGCACATAGCTGTTAGTTATTTTGAAAATGCACAGATATGCTTCTTTTTAATCGTTACAGATTTTTATTTTGAAACTGCTAGAGACGTAGGTGCGGTTTGTTCAGCTGGATTGTACAGCAAGGTGTACATTTTGTGCCTCATATGGATTAATATTTTGGTTATTAATTACCTTTTTAGCTTTTTGATTTTTATATAAGTTAAGTTATATAGATTATAATGCGAAATCGATTGCCGTCAGTATCTAAACTGAAATGTGTTTTTAATTTTTTTTTAATCGCTAACGTATTTTGAACTAGAGAACGTCAATAATAGGCACTTTAACGATCGTTGAATCGGCCTTCCCGCAGCGCATATTTATAAAATCTCGACTTTCGCACTTCTTATACATAAAATACTGGCGCAGTTGGCATCTTTGACGATGTAGAAAAGGTTTATTTAATCTCTACGATGATACCACACGTAGCGACGCCATTTCATAATTATGAAATGCGCAAAAGCCAACTCAAGAAGCTTGTGAATGCATGTTTTTTTTTTTTTACTTTCGATATCTCGAACCACGTTGCCCATTTAGAACATTTAGAAACCGGGCCTACCCTCGATGTTGGCGGCCATAAATTTCGCAATATATTTTTGGCCTCTTAATGTGCAAAATAAAACGTTTAATAGTCATAGTCAATTTACATTAACTAACGCGGAACTTAAGTGTCCCATGAAGTTGTTTATTGTTCTTCCTCTTTTGTTGGGCCCATCGGTTGCAGTATTTTTAATAAACAAATGATTTAAAACCTGACATCAAATATTTAGACTAAAGCGCAGTGTTCTTCACAATAAAGAATGTTTCCATAGAATAATGACAGCTATGCGATGACCCACAGACATTGGTAAGGCAATATTCCAAACTTTGTCCAAGAGGGAGACTAATAGCTAGACGATAAAGAATAACAGATACAGGCTAGACTTCAAAGTTAATCATAGATAATAATAATATTAATAATAAAAAGAGAATAATAGATCGATGGAGTTCAAAATTGGTACCAAATCTACGACTAAAGCGTTTCTACAGCTCCTGTCATAGGCTGCAACTTCCTGCTCCTTGGAAGTCCTTTCGAGCGAGGAAAAATCCGTAGCACGTAATAAAAATGACTCATTCCATCAAAAATATTCGTGGTCTTTATTGAAGGAAAGGTCATCTTTGAATAAACCGGATGGTGTAAACGACGCTTTAAACAAAAAGTAGCAGTGTTAGTAATGTAAGCAAGGGCTTCCTAAGCATGCCTGCTGCGAAGAAAGCGCACCGGATTTCTTTGTGCTAAACAAGGAAATATTACCATTTCATAAATGACTATCGCAAACTATTTACAAAACCCCTTGGCACCTTTATTGAAACAAAAAATAGTGACAATGAATATGCCTCATTTGAAAATTTTCTACAAATAGACATTCTTCAAAGCGTCCTCCAGTATCATAGATGCCGCCTTATCGCCGATCATCAGCACGGCTGCGTTGATGTTGCCAGAGGTGATTTGTGGCATGACTGATGCGTCTGCTACCCGCAGTCCGTCCACGTTCCTCACCCTGCGTAACAAGCAAAGGCAAGCTTCTAACAACAGGACAGTTTTCAGCTGGTATCATAATTCGAAAAGATGCAAGCCACTTAAGAAAATCGCAAAATGGCTCTAGCACTTAAGTTGTACAATAAATAATTACCGTGTTCACACACACATTAACTTCCTTTAGAGTCGCACCAAGCGTGATCATACCCAAGCGTGATCCATTAACTGCTCAGCTTAGAAATTGCTCAGCTCGTCAACTCACCGCTGATGCGACTATTGAACACCGACAATAGAACCGAGCCTGCTTCAGGGTAACTTGAAATCAAAATCTCAAGAACATCCAGTAGAACCAGTTTGATGCCCGAGTGTGTGTCGAGTAGTCTTGCAGAAAGTCAGCGTGCGTGACTTATGCATGTCAATGTCACGCTGCCCTTCCAGCTCTGGCCCTAAATATTTATAAACCATTTGAATCGTTTGATTGTTTTTTCTCTCTTATTTCTATGTTTCCTAAACGCTTCGAGTGCAATAAAGCTACCGTTACCTGAATGGAATTACCGAAAGTTACCTGCATCCACAATTTTTTTCAAATCCTGTACCTGAACCAACGGTCCTTCGCATGTTGGTTCATTTTGCAACTGACTGACTCTCGGCTCGGCGGCCATGCTAAAGACATCGCCGGCTTCACACTGGCTGCTGTAAGCCACTGGGCGAGTTTAATACTTGCGGAAAACCTGTACTGCACACGGTCGCAGGAGGGACATAAACAAAAAACAGAGGCATCATCCAAAAAGGCAAACTTTCCTTGTATGATTGCGACACACAAACAGTACAAATTTTACTCACTTAAGCCTCTCGTCAACCACTGAATTGTTGTGGTTGCCCATAGCGCATGTGCAGCACACATGCTGTCCAGGAAAGGCCGCCATCTTCACAAAGCACTCCACGTATTCCCGGCTCCATATGGTATAGTTTTTACAAGCTGGGTAAGAGCCATTCCAGATTTTGGCACCGATATTGATCATGGCGCTCGTGTTGAAGAGCTCCATCACTTTTAGTGTGCCTATGAAAAAAATTTGTACACGTGTCATCGCAAATTGCGCAAATCATTCCACTCGCATACACAAACGCGAAAAGAGTGCAAGAGTAAACTAGAATCATATGGTTATTTTTTAGTCCTGGCTTTTTTAACTTCGTTTTTATCGTTTACCATACGAAGTGAGGGATTATTAAATGCCCTTGCCACTTCGCTCGCAAATCTGTGATTTATTTTCTTTTCATACATATATTGGACACTCATTAGTACTTTATCATCGAAAAATGCTATGCACGAGTTCTGTTTCCTCTCCAGTTTTTTTCCTGTGCTCAATTACGTGTGGTGCTATAAAAAGCTTTGTCACTCCTCCGCTTGGCGTCGTTTCACCAGAGTTTGGAAATTAGTATTGTCGACAAAGTGTGCGACTCCTCTTTAAAAATTCATTCAGAGCACCGTGTGCGCAGAACCCCGAAATAGATATCTACATGTTTTCCCGCGTAAGAATATAATTCAGCAAACACGACTGGAGATATACGCTTCCTATTTGCAAGCATACTGGGTAAATGATCCATGCAATACAATAGTTCGAATTAAGTGAGAACCTTCGAAGGCTTTTTCTTTGATCTCAGTTGGAAACCTAAGTTGATCTAGATTAGAGGCTTTATGAACGGCAACAAAGATACTCTTCTCATGTCTAGCTCCGTAATGTATAAAGGAAAGTAGAATCAAATTTCCAGAAAACAAAATGCCTAAGTTTATGCGTTCTAAAACGTAAGTCTAGATAATTAAATCATTGCTGTACTGAAACCAGTTGCTGTCGTTATGCACGCATGTTTCGTATACATGGTGTGCTTTGTTCGCTGCAATTACAGTACATGCCAGGCTACTTGCCCTCTACCTGGCACGAGGTTTCAAAACGTACTTCAGTCCTCTGGGAAGTTTGCGAGCCAAGCGATCTCGTGACAGCATTCTGTTTCGTTGTCATGAATTTCTGAACGTCTGTTCTGCTTCGTGTAGTCTATTTCATTTATTTTCACTGATGTCACCAAACCGAACAAGCAAATCAAGCAAAGACTACAACAGGAGGTACTAGTTCAAAACCGTTCACTGCAGGTTGAATTTTTTCTAAGGTTTAGGGTATTGCGCCACCGCTGTTTTCTTGCGCAGATTAGTTCTTTTTTTCTTCCAAAGAAACGAAATAACTGGCCTACAGAGTTAATCTAAATCGTGTGCACGTGCAAAAGTTTACTGTTGTATTAGTGTTTCTCGCTAAAACTCAAACTGTTGTAAGTCCCTGCCCAGTGTAGAGTCGCGAGCTCGATAAAAACAAATTGTTACGTGCTTGCGATTTTTACATGGGGGCTGCCATATTTTAGGCATGTGCTTCTTCGGGCATAATGATGATGATGACGCGAAACAACTATTGGGTCAAAGGAACAAGTCTGCTCCGTCCATGAGGCTCTCTCCTAGTGTAGGAAATCTTCACTTGTCAAGTAAAACTCTAGTTTGGGCGAATTGGTTCATGTTGAAAGAAAAACTGGTAATGGCGCAAGTTGTAAGTTGGCGTCAGTCCTGTCTTTTGTGTGCCTTCTGTGTCCCCGTTTCTTGCGCCATTACCAGCTTTTCTTTCTTCACTTGTCGAGAGTGAATTCCGAATGATGTAGCTATGCCATATTTAAAAAGATTCGCAACAGAATGTCAGCCATGAACACGGCGCTAAATAAAAACTGCTTCTAAATTTAACCTTTTCCCACCAACAGTCTTTCCGTTTTCATTAACTGCCATGGGTAAATACTTCGTAGTGCGTCGTCAAGAATAAAGTGACAAAAATATATTGACGATTCTTTTCAACGTACTCAAGCAATTTGAATGGATGTCGCTGCATTTCAAGAAGCTCAGTAATATTGAACAAGATGCATGACATTCCTGACGAACATTATTACTTCTGATTTACTTCGCATTCAAAATTGTGCCCCGAAGGCTAACTGTCACTGCAAACAAACACAAATTTCTGTCGTTTTTAAATGTAATTGGCAATAATTTTGAAGGGTTATTCAGAACACGGGCAAATCGAAAAAATAGAAAAAGAAACAAGATGACACCCTATAAACTTGAAAAATCTCAAACATCTCTCGTGCTCTTCATATAGTAGTTCAGCAACAGCGACTAGTGTTTGTGATGCCTACGCTTCCTTCGTTCCTGGTGCATTCCTGCTTAGACCATGCATCCTGGCGGCTATCCTCTCCACAACTTCCTCGGGTACTCCTGTGCCATGGTATTTATGATCGTGCATATGATTCCCTACAATTCTCTTTCTCTCTCTCCTTTGAGCTCGATCCTATCGCTTATTCACATCATTTTTTAGCTGTAGCTTTCCATTTTTGTTCTTGCACAATGCTAGAGGCAACGCTTCAATCCTGTTTCGCCACTGCAGCGAATAAATATTTGCAAGTGTTCAGAGAGAAATTTTAGGAAACATCAAAAAGCCTCACCATTGACGATTCGATCAAGATCTATCTGCTCCGACAGCAGATTTGGGTCAATCAAAGGCGGCACCATGTAATGGGAGGAGTTGAGCCTGACAGTGCCACGTGATATTGGTCGCACCATGGCCACGGCGTTCATGAACCCCGTGCTGTTAAACATTGGCTCGTAGTAATCTCTGTATGTCTGCGGACAAGAATAAAATGGCCATATCAGCACCGAATAAAGCCAAAGGCAAGTTCTATCCGATATTGCTGTGTTGAGCACTAGGCGATACATTGGGCAAAACTGTTGCACAATTGGGAGACTCAAAGTACACACAGAGAGTGTACTTGATGGCGGCACAGGGCTTTAAATGTTCCGTCATTGTGCACCTGAGGCTATGGTGGTGCACTTCTTGAGAACAATGCAAACCATTAGTGATGAAACCAGTTAAAAACTGAGGTAGAAAACCGGTCACATCATGCAGGGGCAGGTGCAATATCATCTTTTGCGACGAAAAGCCAGTTTACTTCCGCACGATTGCATGTTAAAGCGTTGTTTTTCGAAGATATGCAAGCTCTCTTAGTTATTTTATAAATTCTTCGTTGATTTTTTGTGCGCGTTCTTCGATCCTTCTAGTTCCTTAATGACACTCACGGCTCTCTGGCATCCGGTTCTCTCATCTTCTCGTTACTGCGCTGCATTTGCCGCATTAATAAGCAAAATTCTAAAAATGTTTGGCAGCTGGGGCTGTCAGTGCGAAAATGTTGTGTGATTTATTTATTTATTGGTGGAGTGATTTATTATTATTCATTATTCTATTCATTCATTCTTTCATTTAGGCGTTGTCCAAGTGGTTAAGCCCTGCGTTCGGGAGGCGATAGGTTCAGTCCGCAGGACCTTCAGGCACCCAATGGCTTACAATTATTCCCATGGCCTGGCTCTCTGCTTTTCTGGGCTGAAATGCTTAAAAAACGTTTTTTGGCCGCAGTGGACTGTACTTCTCTAGGTAGAGTTCGGTCTCTCGAAGACCTATGTTCCGCCGAGTGGGGTTTTAAACACTGCCCCTTCGGCGATACATCTATCCCCGAGTGTCATCAATTCCGCCCTTTGTGGTAAAGCCCAGTGTGACCTTTTATCTACGGTTTTTATCCACGACGCGCTTTGCGACGACCGGGAACGGTAAGTGTGTGACAAGCGCTGCAACGATAGTAGCTGTGAACACCACAAGGACGGCCTGTACGGTGATTGGTCTATGGCAGATTCGTCAGAGTGGAATGAACGCCACTGAAACGAAGTGCGCATCGTCACTAATCGCTGCTCCGCTTCGTTTGTTTGTTTGTGTTCTATTCATTTACAAATAGCGTGGTCCCTCGTCGGGCCCACGCAGGGGTAGACACAAAAGGTTAAAAAAACGGCAATAGTGGATCGTACAAGATAAGCGTGAGTGGACTGTGCCGAACTGCGAAGCAAGAACGGGTGCCAAAGAGCCACGCTCTGAAACATTTCTTGCTGAAAATATCATCACGCAAATATTTTGTGCCTACACCATTTCAACTAGAATAGTCATAACAAGTCTGGTTTCGAAAAAAAAAAACATCAGAGCCACTTTGCTATTGTGATCCTGGTGCTACTCCTCGCTCCGCGCAAGGAACACTAAAGGATTGTCCATGCGTGCCTACTTAAGAGATAGAAGATTTCATGTGGATTTCATGTGACCACAATTCTGGGCTAGCAGTACGAGGCAGTATCCAGAATAAGAACGCTCTGGATGAATTCCGACCGCTTTCTCTAGCACAGTCAACATTTTCTTATAATATATCGCACGTCAACATTGCAAAAACAAGTAACAGACCGAGTGATTCAGCGAACATTTTCAAAAGCTTTCAAAAATAGGCTTTTTGGGGTAAAAATATGGCTTTTGCGGCATAGTATTACCAGTGTTGCAGGACATCAGAAAACCGGCGAATCGTCTTAAGTAGTAAGATGGTTAACTAATTCTTAATAATTAACTTCTTAACTAGTAGAGTGAGGCGCCTAGTTACAATCAGAGATTGGTAGCCGGTCGTTATTAATAGCCATATCGTGCGAAAATACATGCGGTTTCGAAAGCATGCATGCAAAGCAAACCCTCCAGTACGCGTAAATAGTCGAAAAAGTCAAATTTTTTCGAGCCACAGCGCCAAGGGTAATCGCGTTCTCGACATTCTAAAAACTGATATGGCCATTACCAGCAACCGGATACAAATCTCTAATTGCAAGTAGGCGCCTAACTCTACTAGTTAAAATGTACGTATTAAAAATTAGTTACCCAGCTTACTACTTAAGACGATTCACTGGTTTCCTGGTGTCCGCCAAAACTGGTAATACTGTGCCGCAAAAGCCGATTTTTGAAAACTTTTGAAAGTTTTCGCTGAAACACCCGGTATATTCTCAGCACGCGCTTAGGTGATTTTTCTGTCGCATTCAAGCAGCCTGCCCCCTTCGCACACGTTCCTAGCTGGTAGCTCACGTCATTCGAAACGTAGGGTGACTTTGCAATCTCTGGACTCGGGAAAACGTCTGTGAGCTCCAGCTCAATGTCAGGGTAGTCGGCAAGTCCGCTTTCGCCGGTGATGCCGCTGTTTGTGAAGAGCAACGCCTCGAATGCGCCGGGTAAGGTAAGAAGTCCTGCGATGTATAAAAAACTTGATTATCACATTCTGAGCACTTGATTAGTGTTGTGGAATATTTTTTACTACTACTACTACTACTGCTGCTGCTGCTGCTGCTGCTAGCTGCCACCACCACCACCACCACTACTACTAGTACTACTGCTTTTACTGCTACTTTATTAGGGAGAAAACTGCTGATTCGACAAAAAATATAAAATTTAGGTCCTTTTGTGCGACTTTGTAAGTGAAAAATCTTTCTAGCCAGCAATATATGCCATTCAAGGCAGTCATTATTACTAAAACAAAATATTAAAGGTACGCAAGATTAAGGGAAATTCGCGTGTGGGGTGCATATATTCAGATCTGTACATTTCACGATACCTCTCCGGCTGTCGCATGCTCCGGGAAACATATTTGTTATTTTCATTAGAGATATTATCTTTCTAAATATTTATAATTGAAACCATTCGCAGGGATACCTCGTTTTTGGTCGTTAAAATCTACTTTCTATGCTGTTCTTCCCAAAGCGTGGCTCTTTTCGTTCCTTTGTTTTTTTGTTTGTGTTTGCTTTTTGCTTGGTTGCTTGCTTTTTTTACAGTATTAGTCTTCCATATTTTGTTTATTTATTCAATATACCCCTAATCGTCCTCTAGCCGATGGTATATACTGTAGCAACTACGAAATGCCGCTTTCTCCCCTCGCCGGTTGAAGCACGCCGTGGAGATGAAAGGAGCAGGACGCCATCATCCATCTCCACGGGTGAGTAACCAAACGGTCCATTCGAGACAGCTGCGCTCCCTTCTTCCCCAAAACCGTTGGCAAGTGCGCACCATCAGCCGCCATAAAAGCGGTCGCTTTTTGGCTGAAAGTGATGACGGTCATGTTCGTTGGCCTGGCGGCCTGTCAGCTGCCAGACCAAGTCAAATAGCCCAGGTTATAGACCATCTCGGCAGCTAGCGGCCTTTCTAGGACCATCCAACGAACGTCTGGCACCTGGCAAAGTGTTCTTTTCTGTGTTGTGTCCTTATCCGCGTAGCCGAGGTGTCGCCGTAAGAACGGCCTCACATGGTGTGCGCAACCCAGAAGCTTCGAGTTCGTGGCCTAGGCCTCAAAGGAGTTCAACGGGCCTAGTGAGAACACCATAATGCAAATTTTAGGTGTGGGATTCTATCCCGAATGCCATCGGGTACTGACCGGTCATACAACGAATACAAGCTTCCCCTAGCCTGGACTCGGCTTGTATATAGTGAATCATCTTGATTACCGCGCAGCACCTTGTTCCATGGCGCTTTTTGGCCAAGCTTTCATTGCGAGACTAATTTTCCATCAATTATGCTTGAAAAAAAAACTGAAGGAGGATCCAAGGACTATGCTTGAAAAAGTGCTCAGAAAAAGATTAGACTCGGGGATATCATGCCCAATGCTTTATAGCAAATACCGTTCTTCTTGCCTTGAATACAGTATTCCCCATACCAAAGCTGTCTGCAGACAGCATTTCTCATACGGAAAGTTACTTTGCAATACGACCAGACCATCAGTTCTGATGTGAAATTTTTAGTCACACTCACCTGTCTGATTTTTCCGGTACTCTTCGATGCTTTTGTTCATATCTTTTAGTCCTATCAAATCTTCATTAGTGGTTACCACGAGGCCCACAAATATAACGTGATCCTGGAGGCCGTTTCCAACAGGCAGCTCTTGAACAACTGAAATCTGAGATGCGGACATTGCCTTTTTTAGTTCTCCAATGTGCTCGCTTTCAGTGCCCATTTCTCAGAATGTACGGCTGCTAACTTTGTGTTATTTCACACCGGCAGAAAAGAGGAATTTCTCCACTTGTTCTCTAATTAGCCTCTGGGGCTATATTCGAACTTCAAGCGCAATAAACCTCCAGTGAACTTCGCAAGTCAGACATAAACCAAAACTACATGAAACAGGTGTCTTACGCTGTCAGTTTAAACGCAGCCTCAATGTATAACGGCCGTGCTTCAAAAAAAAAATTACCACTTCACAAAAAAGGGTACCAATTTTCTTTCACTGTTGAGCGCATAGTTTTTAATGGTTGGAGATTTATTTATGTGAGCAGATATAAGAAAAATATAATCGATTATGGCTTTAATGTTACTTTTAACCAACATTGTGCGCACTAAGCAACCATGTATAGACATGTACGGAAAATTTTCGGGTCTAATGGGATACCGCCACACTGTGACTAATGTACCTAACACTCCTCGTAGGCCTTGTTTGCAAAGTATGCAGTACTGACTTCATGAATAACTTCCGAAGCTTAACTTAGGAAGCACTGCATTTTAGGGCACTTTGTTTTGGTCATATTTGTTGGTCTTAGTTACCTTGCTTCCTGAATTATGGTTACTATAAAGCCTTCGCTTTGATGTCTAACGCTTCAGAAAAGCCACCAGCTTGCCAATAGACCCAATCAGCTTAAATGATAAGCTTTATACTTGGAGATCTCAGCAGAACCATTATACAGAGCACGCTAACCGCAAGACTCAAGGACACCGGCGGATAACAGGAGTACTGCCGCAGATGGTAGAAATAGAACAAGTTCTCTATTCTGGAAAACTTCTGTAAACATTCTGATTGTCGAAAATCGGTTTCGCCTGTGAAATAAGAAGTTACGAAACCTACAGCAGAACGTATATAATGCATTTTTGGTTATTTTTCTTTTGTAGTAAAACAAAGCTAAGGTTCTCGTTTCTGCCCTTCGTTACACAGAAGCAGTCACTTTCAGCACTCTTAACGACTCGCAATTATCAATGCATTAGAAATTTTTCTTGTCACAGAGGGTGCCTGAGGAACCGTAAATTGCAGGGTTGGCAAAGCAAGATTCATGGCCCTGTTAAGACACCTCATCCGGGACTGCAAATGTCTATAAACATCGAATGAAAGAAGTGTTCAGCAAAAACCTTGGAGGGCAGGATACGATCCCTGCAGCGACCTCCGACGCAGGTCTCTGTCTGCGTTCACATCGGAATCTGATCTGAACGGGCACGTTCGAACTCACGAACCTCAAGCGGCTTGCGCTGACTTCGGCGTGGCCCACAAGTACCCGACAATTTATTACCAGACAATTTCATGTGCGTCCCCCTTTCCTGCTCGATGTATTCGCTTTGTTTGGACTCGGCGGATCAGCCGCACATGCCCGGCGCTCCTAGACATCAGCCACTAGAGCTATCAGTTGGCTGCTAATAGCGAGCAATGCGTAATTCAATATAAATATTTTAAACTGGTAACTATGACAAAACTAGAAAGTGTTGAGAGATTCTGTCTCGATATCATTATTATCATGACAGAATCTTCCTCTTCGCTGCAAAATATATCTTATAAAACGATTTTTCCACTCATAGCAACTTTTTTCTACGGCCATAAATATTCAATGAGAAGTACAGACCACTCGAAATTCCCGCGATGATTTGACTATTCAGCGTCACGGTGGCAGCCGTGCAAATTAAAACCCTCTTCCAAATTTCCACGGCTTCAGAAGAGTTATCAGTACAAGCTATCTCCCTCACGGGGCACTGGTAGGGGCGTAAAATAAAGTTAATCCTTCTCCAGCTTACTGCTTCTTTGGCTAGGTTTCGGCTCTGAAACAGGCTGGCCAGAGGATTTTAAGTTTTCTAAACGCCTCCCAAACACAATAACCTAAGGTGATCAAGCCAACCCAGCCGAAATGAAATTCAGTCATCTATTTAGTCGATTTTCTAGGGCTAACTGCTCTTTGCAATATGACGAAGGCGCATGGTGGTTTAACCATCATGCTCCTTAATAATAATAATAATAATAATAATAATAATAATAATAATAATAATAATAATAATAATAATAATAATAATAATAATAATAATAATAATAATAATAATAATAATAATTGGTTTTTGCGGAAATGAAATGGCGCAGTATCTGTCTCATATATCGGCGGACACCGGAACCGCGCCATAAGGGAAGGGATAAAGGAGGGAGTGAAAGAAGAAAGGAAGACAGGGGTACCGTAGTGGAGGGCTCCGGAATGATTTCGACCACCTCTCATGCTCCTTGCTGTTAGATTATTTGGGCTATGTCAACAAGGTCCCTAATCAATCTTCGCCGGTACAAGTTCCATATTCTTCCACTACGACGTAGTGCGCTGACGTTGCATTTCGAATTATTGCCTTTTTGAAACTCTCCACAGACGTGACCGCTGAGAGCTGGAGAACCAGTTTTAGTAGTTCGGGAGCTTAGTTGCGCGGTCCCAAAGCACGGATATGATGTGTGGCGCTAGAGGCAGGACCGCACTTTTCACTCTGGCCAACCCAACTGTGCGCAAGCAATCACCGTGCGGCTCGAGTGGCTCGTATCCATAACCGCATAAGAAAGCGTTCTCATCTTCCCAAAACGTTATGAACTCCACATAATGCATATCGGGCTGGATATTTTAAAGCCTGTTATTGTCCAAACTCTGTCCCATCCAGGACCGCAGCATCGAGCTTCCATTTAAATAATGGATTACCTGCTTTCAACGAAGGTCGTAACTGATTTCAGTTGAACTTTTTTGCATGCATCTCCAAAGCACTGCTCCGCTTTTGCGAACTTCTGGCCTGCACGATAGGCTGTGACTTTAACGAGCGCTGACTTTTAGTAGTGGCTTCAATTTCCTGGTACTCTCTTTACTACTTCATTTTTATCCCATCACCCCTTTCCCCCATGTAGGGTAGCTAACCGATTATTCTTCCGGTTAGCCTTCCTGCCTTTCGTCTTCTTCTTCCCCCTCCTCCTCCTTTACAATGGACACATCTCTTGCGACAGGGCTATCATGCACTAGGTTCGGATCAGTTATTTTTATCCACGTTGCACCTTACTAGCCTACTTTTCCTTTTTTTTCTCGCATGCTTACATAGGTACCTATAGAATAAGTTATTTTAAAAACTGTATTTTCTTTGTATACGCCGGGTATCAATACTCTCTTGAACCACACTGAGGCTGTATTTTGTTTCTACTACAGAGTTCAGTCTCTTGCGTTCACAACTGCCACGAAAACAGAGTGAAACACCGGAGAGATCCACGTACATTGTGTTGCTGGAGATTTTCTTTGGGGCCGATTCCGGACAGCATGAGCAGTTTGGGAGTGTTGATGGCTCCCGCCGAGAGAATGACCTCGCGGGCCGCGGTTACGTTTATTGTGACGTTGTTCTTGATGAACGTTACTCCAGTAGCACGCTTGCTTCTTTCGTCAATTAGTATCTAAAAGCACAGAAAAATAAAGCAATAAATTTTAATTACGGGAAACATTGATGAATATGTGAACAAGGGTTTAGAAATTACGGACACAAAAGCGTTGGGGCCGGATAGCCCCCGACCCTTCAAATGCCGGATATGATATAAACGTGGCCTTTTTCGCTAGCAATGAAATGAGTGTCGGTTACCTTGGTGACTGTGCTGTTTATGGAAATGTGCAAACTCGTGCGGTTGCAACGCACGCTGCTTAAGAAGCATGTGTTCGAACTCATTCTCATTCCACGCTCTGTGTTGGACTGCACTCTTGAATAGCCTGCGGTAGAAAACAAAACAAGTTTTTCAGTTTTTCTCTTTTCAACTAAGATTATTAGCGTAACAAATTGTTCAACATAAACGAGGCATCAGCACGGCAGGCTTACCAATGTGAGAGCAATGCGTGAATAATCAGTAGTACTAATTCTTATTTATAAACAAATATGATGCATTTTTATAAGGCTAGATTTGCATTATTGCTTTAAAATTTCCGCAATCCACAAAACATTCCCGTCATGTGCCGGTACATGGAATATCACCAGAATGCGCATGATGTGTAATCTTTCAGATTAGAGCTACCTGTACATTTCAAAGCGTTTCTCACGCACGTTCTAACCGTCGATAATTACTTCCAGTCGTATAACTGAAAATATGTCACCGTTAAATATGTGTGCCAACTCCACCTTATGTCTATCCACTCAAGACGCAGTGCTTCACACCCTCTCTTCAAATCCGGCCCCTAGTCTAAACTCAAGAGTGGTCTATACTCTAGTCTAAACTCAAGAGCGCATTCAACAACAGTTGAATTTCGTTGCCATTTATCTTGAATATTTAGAGTAATTCTTCAAAAAAACTTGAAAAAAAGCAAAGCTCTGTCCAAACTGTGTCCAGTCAGACGGAGAACGCGGCAACAGCACAAGCTTTTCGACTTCTCACCCGAATGAGTTTTCCCATTGTAGTCAACGTAGTCGTAACCGGACTGTGCGCAGGCATTCAGAAAGACGTAGCCTAGGGACGTGTTGTAGCGCGGATAGTTGATGGGTGTTTCCCCTTTAAAGCCGTGGTACTTGCGGTCTGCGGAGAAATAAAATAAGTGTGTAATTCTACACAAGTGTTGACTCATCAACTACATGCACGCGCTAATTTATTACCCTAGATGGGAAGCCCAAATCTTTATTTCATGACGCTATGTCATTATGGCACGTCATTCTCTGTTGAAGGGCCTCAAAGTTTCAGCTGCAAAGCATGATAAATAAGCTAGGCAGACAGAACGAAACGGTAAACTAACATGCAGGAAAACCAAAATGTTAAACAGTCTCGCAAGGGAACAGCATTTCACAATTGGTAACGAGATGCTGTTAGTTATAAGGGAATACGTCTACTTAAGGCAGATGGTGGCCGATGATCCGTATCAGGAGAGGGAAGTAACTAGAAGAATAAGAATGGGGTGGAGCTCATATGGCAGGTTCTCTCAGATCATGAATGGCGGTTTACCAGTATCCCTGAAGAGAAAAGTATACAATGGATGTATCTTACCGGTACTCATCTATGGGGCGGATACATGCAGGCAAACGAAAAGTGTTAAGCTTAAGTTAAGGACAACGCAGCAAGCTATGCAAAGAAAAAATGATAGGTGTGACGTTAAGAGAGCGGAAGCGGACAGAGTGGGCGAGGGAACAAACGCGTGTTAATGACATCCTATTTGAAATAAAGAGAAAGAAATGGGCTTGGGCAGGGCATTCCCTCTCTTTATTATTATTCTTATAATTTTGAAATCAAAACTCTCATCCCTTTTCTGTTCATGAGGAAGAATCCACCGGTGTTGCGCTCCCACGTGCTTTTCCTTTTTATTAACTGCGTTCAGGTGAATAGCCGCCCGATTCTTGGCCGTTCCCCCAGTGTGGGTATGTGCCGTCTTTTGATAGGCTAACAATAACAACAACATGTAATGCTAAGGAAAGATAAGCGATGGTCGTTAGGAGTAGTGCAGCATTTCAAGAGAAGGCAAGCATAGCAAGGGGCGGCAGAAGGTTAGGTGAGCGGATGAGACTAGGAAGTTCGCGGGGATATGGTGGGCACAGCTGGCAAAGGACAGGGTTAATTGGAGAGGCATGGGTGCGGTCGGTGCCCTGCAGTGGACGCAGTCAGGCTGATGATGATGATGAAGATGATGAAAGCTTCAGGAAAAAGCCTCTGCGTACGTCTACGTTCAACAGCACTCTACAAATTGTCCCCTCAACTGAAAACCAAGCACCACAAACGCCCGAAAAGCAGAATCTCCTCGGCGTTCTATGGGACGCGCACATCAGTGGTAAGTGGACGTGTTTACCTTGTAGTCTACCTGAGAGGAAACTTCAGATAAGGAGAGAAAAGGTAAACACATGCACACAAAACTTTCGCCTACCCGCAACAAACACCCACTTAGGCTGCCGATTCACCTCAACGAAAAAAAGAAGCTAACCGACTTCATAGTTTATTTTCAATTCCGCCATATTTTAGTGGTTGTTTGCTTCGGCGCATCCTTCATTCTTTTGTTGAAAAGCCTCCTGGAGTTTTTAGCAAATAAAGAACTGCAGCTATTCGTACTGCCATCTGGATGGACTCGATAGAAGGTAGGTCACTTATGAATTGCCATTAGGAGAATTCATAACATCACTATTTTGGAATATATCTAGGGAACGGGAGGCGGAAGCAAGCGGTTCATGCTCAACGCTTCCTGGGTGCTGACGAGCATTAACTTCTAACGGACTACGTTTAAAGAAGGGCTGCGACTGGCATCGTAGACAGCTGCGAAAAAAAGCTTGTTACTAAAATAAAAAGACGCAACCAGCATCCGCTTTCTCACTTGTGTTTTGTGCTCGCCTTTCACAGAGCTGAACTTCTTTGCTTTGAAACAATCTTGAACCAACCAGCCCAGCAACGTGTCGTGTTAAAATAGTTTCTTTTTCCACGCGCCTTAAATTGTAACCACTGTAGAATGTGACTACAGGCAACACGGGGATACGTTTTACTTTCATTAAATGACATCTTCAGGCATAAAACAGGTATCACTCACCCTCCTCTTCGACCAGAATGCTCTCGTTGAACCTTTCGATACTTATGAAGTGAGGCAGCACACTTGTGTAATTCCAGCCTGTGGCGTTGTACTCCTTTTCCCATATGTCAAAATCGTGCCGGCTTCCGCGAGCAAAATTCATAGAGTTGATGGAGCTCGTGCCTCCAAGGAGCTTTCCTAGAGTCATAACCGCCACCTGTGTTGGGAGAATGAGGATGAAGAGTAAGTGTTCAGGAACTGCAGTTCCTTACACCAAAAAAATTCCAGCTGGGTTAGCGAGGTTTAGTTGAAATTTTCTGTGTGCATTTTTATCGGATGCGTTGATAGTTTCAGTACGTGGAAATGCTTATAAAACATGCTTGCACTTTTTGACACCTTGCGGGCGTGGAACATATGCGTTATCGCTTATTTTTATGCGCGGTGTAACACTTCCGCTTTCCTTTTGCTGATTTATTCCAGAGGCGGAAAAAACTCGCAGGATGGTTACCGGTGTGCAACGCGAGTGTTTGAGCGTCCGCTGTGGTGTGAGAGCAAGGAATTTTTGCAGTGGTGTGGTCTAAACTATTGGGCTGCTCTCTGATGTTGGAGTGCACGTATTTCAACACACGTCGCCTTGTGCACCATACCTCTTCCGCACAGTGTCACCGGCTTTCTTGTTACACATACACTGGCGTAGCTTACGCAGCCTACGCAGAAGCATCTTGGCGTTCTGCCAATTTTGTCAAGCAAGCTAACGCCGTCGACGCTGCCGTTAAAACATAAACATGTCATGTGGTTTCTGGCGCGCAGAATATTTGCGCGAAGCCAAAGTCTGTGCTGGATACAGCTGGGATGAAGAACGAGCTAAGAATAGGTAAGTTCTTTAGGCACTCTATTTTAAGTGGGAAGTCATTGACGGTGAAAAAATAAGCTCGCGGAGTAGCTAAGGCAGACCAAGCAGGATCCACCAACAGGTGCGCAAAGGTCAAGTATGACACTTCTGAAAAGGGATCAATGATAACGAAGGACAGCGGCTGGCGCTTGATCTTCATTAGCTTCCTTACAAAGTGTTCTGCGGCCGGCGCCGACACCGTCGACCACATGAGACTCAGGAACGAGTTAAGAAGAGCTACCGCTCTAAAATTCGGAAATGCCGCCGTGTTTAAAAATAACAGCTGTAGAGTATTTGCAGGATCTTCACAAGAATGATAGTGAATTCAGGGGAATTCTTTATTAAGGATGCTGTTCAGGATTTAGTTCGATGTGAGGGTGATTTTAAAAAGGCTACTCACATGTCCTGGGAAGGAGAGGCAAGAATTTCTCTGCGGAACCGTCACGTATAGCCAGCTGTTGTTCCCGTTGGCGGCAAAGGGGGCGTTGAAAGGAACCAAAAGGTCGAGCGTCTCCTCACCGCCAGCTTCGAGGAGTAGCACGCTGTAGTTGCCACTGGCTGACAGCCGGTTCGCCACTACGCTTCCAGCCGAGCCAGCACCAACTGGGAACGCGCAGGGAAAAAATACGCGAATTGTTTCGTCAGCCGTTCAACAAAAATTGGCGAAAGAAAACGGAATTATATAAATTACCTTATAAAAATGGTATTTGGACACAATAGGCTATGGGCCGCATTACTCCTCTAATCATTTAGAGCAAAAAGCAAAATTAATATTTTAGCGTTGCATTCTACTAGACATGCCAGAAGCAAACAAATTCTTGCGTCTATGGTTTCGCCTTTTCGTCAAATGCTAAAGTAAGAAATATACAATTTAAACGTTTGTTACCTGCTTTCGTATTTATTTTGTGTTATATCGCCCCCTTCCCAGCCCCTCCTTACAAGTAATACTATTTTGTCTCGCCATGGGTGTCACCATAAACGAATAAATAGTAGGCGTGCCAAGAGTTACAATTGCCGGCCAGCGTGTTCTGTGGGAGCAGCTAATGATTCACTGCACAAGAAGGTAGCATCATCGTCTGTCAAGCAATCCACTTTTCGTCCTGCGACAACTCACCCCGTGAGCCTCACAAATTCAACTTACAATTCTTTCTCTTAAAGGTAAAAAACGTGTGCATCGCAAATTATTCTGGTGCGACTTCAACTGCTGCAACAACGTGTAGATGACTTGGTCAGAGTTTTGAATGTTGAACGACAAGTAGAAGAACCCCGCCTCCCCCTCCCCCCCCTCCCCCCTCCCCCAATTCAATCTGTGGCAATGAAGTGTTCATGCGTGAAATTCGCCACTTACACTCGATATACCTTCAACTAGTCCAATTTCTTGGAAAGCACTTCAGGCTGTATATGGGACCATCCTGGTGACCTCCGGGTTTGTGGGTGTGAAACTCTCTCTCAAAATTTGGCTCGTTCAAGGGGACACTTTAGGGGGGGGGGGGGGGGGGGGGGTAGGCTTACGGATGATTGACTGCAATATCCGTGGCATTTGTTCATGCATGTTTTTCACTTATTTTATTGCCAGGCAGGCGTACGTTCATCAACAATATCGAAGTTCTCAACTTGAACACAGTTTCCGTTATTGACCACTGGAGTTGCGAATCTGTAAACCCCCAGGTTTGGGCCAACCTCGAGTGTCGTTTTTTATACATGGACGCTGAGCACATTTCGCAGCTAGTTATATCAAAGAGCTCTGATAGGCAAAACTCACTTTCATCTGTCTTTAAGCTCTCTGAGCGGTAAAATTACCACTCAGATTAGCGACATACAAACCTGGCAGTACATACGGAATAAGATTAAGGTTTTTGGGTTTTATGGTTTCTGCCCAATGGGGCCCTATGGGGCAGAAACGTGGAGGCTAACGGAAAGGGTTCAGCTTATTAAGTTAACGACAACGCAGTGAGCTATGGAAAGAAAAATGATAGGTGTAACGTTAAGAGACCGGAAGCGGGCATAGATGGTGAGGGAACAAACGCGTGTTAATGACATCCTAGTCGAAATCAAGAGGAAGAAATGGGCTTGTGCAGGGCATGTACTGCGAATGCAAGATAACCGCTCGTCCTTAAGGGTAACGGAGTGGATTCCAAGAGAAGGCAAGCGTAGCAGGGGGCGGCAGAAATCTAGGGGGGGAGGGGGGGGGGAGGGGCGGATGAGATTAATGAGTTTGCGGGGACATGGTGGGCGCAGCTGGCAAAAGACAGGGTTAATTGCAGAGACATGGGAGAGGACTTTGCCCTGCAGTCAGCGCCTAGTCAGGCTGACGATGATGATGATGATAATGATGATGATGATGATTTAGGAGGAGTAATCCCTGATTCCAAGGAATAGTACGTTGCACGAAAAGCTCATTTGTCTCGAAATTTACAAGCTCTTTGAGCAGTAAAGTTACACTCCGATAACTGATATAGAAATCGGGCAGAACATGTCAAGTAGGAAAAAGTTTTTATATGAGCAATCGCTGCTTCAAAGAAATATTACGTTGCACGAAAAGTCCAGTTTTCTCCACATTTACAAGTTCTCTGAGCACTAAAATTACCACTCCGTTAAGTGATACCCAAATCGGAAACTGCTTGTTAAATAACCTTTTATACAAGTAATTGCGATTCGAAAAGTTCTTTTTCCTAACATTCACAAGTTGTGTGAGAAATAAAGTTACCATAGCAATTATCTATATACAACTCGGGTGATAAACATGCGAAATTCACTCACCTACTATATAATCGTAGCAGTCTAGCAGCATTTCGCTACTATTTGTAGGGCAGCTGTCTTCTTTGATGCAACTTTCGTGCACCTTTGCCGTTGCATGGGAAGGGGACAGCCATGCAAAGAGCATGGTCAATGTGACCATGAGCGGAGCCATGTCCTACTCGGCGTCGAGGTCTACTGAGCTCTGGTCGAAGCAGTAGGATCTAACAAATAGTCTCGGGCTGGGGACCAAGCCACAGCTGTAACTTTCCCACGCGTTAGGACTGCCGTTGCCGTGATTGGACGGAGAAGCTGGAAGCCAGTCACGTGGGTAAATGAAAAAGAGAAGGAATGGCTTGCTTAAGCGTTCAGTCAAGAAAACCTGCTGCGCAGCCAAAACAAACAAAATTCTATTCGCGAACTTTGCTCCTTTGTTTAATAAGACAGCCAATACTCGGAAGTCGTCTTGAAATGTCTTACATGTGCGAAAACGCCCGCTTGTCATATAGCTCATACATTTCTCGCAAATCCCAATTCCTATTGTTTCCTAGATCACAGCAGGGCAGCGAAATCAGAGCATCCGCAATCCCTCTGTGAGGCTATGTCGCGTGGATGACATTTTGCTGGCAGCAATTACGGCGTATGATTGGTTTGAGCATCCGCCTCACATGCGGGAGGTGCGGGGTTCGATCCCCAGTGCCGCTGGTTACCCACCGGTAAAACAATAAGTAGAAGCTTTCCTCCGCCTGGTGCTCGGCTTCTTTACGGTGAAACGCTTGGGAAATGGCTCTTTGACTCCGCCTTCAGAAAAAAGTGGCGGCAGTGTGGTTTAGCTCTGGTTAAACCCCGAGTGACGCGATAGCTACAACTGGCCGAGCGGAACTCGCTCAATCGAATTGCAAAGTGAGTCTTTCGCCGCTGCGTTTCGCTGGGCGTTCCTTCTTCATCTTCATCCCTGGAGGAGGAACGCCAGTTGGACGCCGAAGAGAGCGGACGCGCTTCGCATGGGCTCCGCGAGTTTTGACCTTTCCCGGCAGTCTTCCGATCTTGCGCTCCCGGCTTTTGTGCTCAATCGACGGCGGAATATTAGAGGACCACGAGGATACCATTTTTCCGGCAAGTGGGACTTTATTTTCGCAATTTTTGGACTTTGCTTGTTCGATGCAGCACGTAGCTGAGTTGAGCTTAACGGCGCTATATAAGCCTACCGCGGCCGGACCGGGCCCGCGTCCCCTCGGGGTCTCCACCGGCGAATGCTGTAATTCATGGATATTGTGGAAAGAACCACGATTGCGCCTGAGGAACTCTCGGCACCAGGACAATAATTCCCCAAGCGAAGGAGGAAGATACGTGCCGCTAGGGAATAGCGGGCTGAAAACTGCGAAACAGCTAGCCCAGGAGAGGCAAGCAGGTAGGAAATTGGCGTCCAAGTCAATCGAGCGTCAGCAGACACGCATTCAAGACGGCGCCGAGAAAATTGTTCTCCGACCACGTGGCGGCCTACTTACGCTTACCAAATATGGAACGGCACATCTCACAGACGTCATCATAATGTCGGCGGGGATCAGCCCACGCGAAGAGAAGGAGGATATAATAACTCCAAATATGACGCAGCCCTCCATTCTCGTCATCACTACGAGTGCAGAGAGGAAGCTAAAGTATGTGAGTTTGAAACACCTCAAGTTTGACGGTGAAAGAGTGGAGACTTCCGCCTACGTGGCCACCCCCGAGCACTGCGGCAAGGGAGTCATCCACGGGGTTCCGCTCGAATACTCGATCAAAGAAATTTTGTACCACCTAGACCGCAAGGACAATTCCGAGTTTCGAGGCGTCCGCAGGCTGGGCAGGCTCCAAGTCGATCTTCATTCTCTTCCGGGAGAAAGAAGTGCCAAGATGGATTGATACATTTTTCAAATTCACGCTTGGTGCTAAAATTTTGTCGTACTCTCCTATGGAAATTTCTTTGTTTATGCCACTACACCTTGGCCAATCCCCCCTCGTGGGTATGTGCCATGTTTACTGAGGTAAAGAAGAAAAAGAAGATTTACCTCAACAGGGCGCCGCACAGGTGCCAGCTGTACCGAAGAAAATGCGAAGTGTGCGCCGCCTGTGGCCGACTCGGGCACCGCGATGACGTGTGTCCGGATCCGAAGAACATCAAGTGCCGTGGCGAGCTAAAATGACAGCTGCGAGCCAAAATGACAGCTGTGTGGCAAAGGCCACGCACTAGGAGCCCGAAAGGGTCGTGAATTTTTCCGCACTCCCTACGAAGTTGAGAAGCGCCAATTGGAGAAGATGAAGCAAGCAGCGACGACTGGTGGGGGACATCAGAGTCGACAACGCGAACTCAGAGGGAGAGAAGACTTCAAATTCCGCGAGGTCTCTTTTCCGAAACTAGAAACGAATCAAGACAGACCATCGCCGCCGCCCAGAGGGCGCTCCGATTCCCGTGCCAGGAGCCAGACCAAGGGGCGCTCGAGCTCAAGGGATTCTGCCAGCCCATGGAGACGAGGTAGGAGCAAGGAGGGTAAGGGTGTGAGTTTTGCGAGCAAGGTCTCCCAGGAAAGTAATCACAGAGATAAACGGGACGAGGAAATTGAGAAATTAAAGCAAATGGTCAAAAAATTATTGGGGATAGTCGAATCGCAACGGTCGGAAATCCAAAGCTTAAAGAAACCATGGAGGCAGACAACCGCTCCTCCGCAACAACCCATCAGACAAAGGGCGTCCCCAGCGGTACGTCAACATCCGCAGGGAGACGATAAGATGGTCACAGAGGCGTCCCTCTCGCCACCGGTGAAACGCAAAATTCAAGACACGACCCTGTTCAGGCTATGGAGAGAAGGATGAAAAATTTGGAAAGGTTAGATGCCAAGATGGATGAATTTATGAGCCATGTCAACATTGAAATTCAAGCTGTCCTCGGGGCTGTTCAGAAACAGGCCGAGGAATGCCAAAGGTTAAGGAATGAGATGGCCGCCATAAACGGGTGGCAACAGAGTATGGAGCAGATCGTCTAGCAACTGCAAAATGGCTAAGCCGCACAAATGAAAATCAAATCTGGCAGTGGAGCCGTCGCGGCTTCCGGCGCAAGCGGCCGATTCTGCAACAGTACCTTCCGCTATTAGATGACACTCCATTGGCGATTGCTCTCCAGGAAACTGGGGTCCCCGCAAAATTGTGAGGCTGTCACGCATTTCATAGTGGCAGGGGGGAGAAATCCTCGGTCACAACGCTCGTGAAAAGACATATCGCGGCTATTGAACACGGTCTAGATTCGAGAGAGATCGAGCTCGTGTTTGACGAATTTTTAGCCGGAAAACAGGACTGTAGTCTATACCTTTCAAATTTATACAGCTCACCCATGCAAAGGAACTTGAGGTTCAGAGCTCTGCTTCGCAAGGCTCTCAAAATTTCGAGCAACCAGCCACTGTTGATAGGGGGGGGGGGACATTAATGCACATCACCAGAAATGGGGGTACACGCACCAATGCCCAAAAGGCTGACAGCTGTGGAAGGATACGCATGACCTAGGGCTCACCCTGCACACGTACCCCGAGAGTCCAACGAGGGTGGGCAATAGCGTTAGTAAGGATACATCTCCAGATCTGACATTTTCGAAAAACGTAAAAGGTTTAGAATGGCATAATTCGAATCAAAATTTTGGCAGCGACCACTACATAATTGTTTCCATACTGAAAAAGGCCTTAAAACGCGCAGGGTTCGCGCGCCGGCCGTCGTTGAGTGGGATCAATTTAGAGATATCAGGATGGCTTACGAACTGGAGCCCATCAGGAACATCGAGGAATGGGCGACGGCGCTCAAATCGGACGTTAGAGAGGCGACAAAAACGCTAGAAGGTGATTAACGGACAGCCGTATTCTGCATATGTGCGAAGCTAAGCAGATCAGGGAGCGTCGTCTCAAAGAGCAGAAATGGAACCGCAACCTCAGAAGGAGGATTGCAAGACATAATAAGGAAATCGAAGATTATACTTTCAAATTATGCGCACAAAATTTGGACAACAAGTGTGACAAAATGGAGGAAAGCATGAACCTCTCCAAGACGTGGAACCTCCTCCGGCACTTGCTGAACCCTGAAAACTCGAAGAAGCAATAAGGTATAATATTGGCCAAAGCGAGGCACGCGCTCGAAGGGAACGATGATGATTTCATGAACAAGTTAATTGAGACGTACGTGGGGGAAACTTCGCCAACTCCACTTCCTGACTATGGTGGAGCGTCTAACGAGGCCCTGGACACCCCCATCACAAAAAGCGGAAGGGCAGAGATTGTAAGACATATAATGAGGTCGGCTCCTGGCCCTGACGGGGTAACGAACCTAGAAGATGACTCCATTAGGTATATAACGGAGTACATGCAGGAATGTTGGGAAAAAGGCGAGCTCCCACAATAGGGGAAGACGGCAAGCATTATTTTAATACCGAAACCAAGGGAAGCCTCCTCAATTGGAAAATTTTCGGCAAAGCACGTCGTCCAGACCAAACTGATGAGCTTCATGGAGCAGGCCGATCTGTGGCCACATGAGATGGTCGCGTTCCGACCTCACTTGTGTACGCAGGACATCATGCTCCAAATCAAACATGACATAATAGACTCAAGGTCTATGGATGCGAGAGCCATCATGGGGCTGGACCTCACGATGGCTTTAGACAACGTGAAGCATGAGGCGGTCCTGGAAGGGCTGAACAAATTTAATGTGGGTACCAGGACATATCGGTACATCAGGTACTTCCTGACGGGAAGAACTGCCCGCATGGAGTTCCAAACGCAGGAATTCCCCGCAATTGAGCTAGGGAGTAAGGGTACGCCCCAGGGATCGGTGCTGTCTCCCCTACGCTTCAAGGTAGCTATGAGAGGGCTACTCGAGAAATTGCCAAAGCTCGAGGGATTAAAATTCAGTATATATGCGGATGATATCACCCTTTTGGTCAACCGGGGAAGTGATTCGGCCGTCGATAACCAGCTCCAGGCCGCCACCGACATCATAGTCGAGTACGCGGCCGAGATAGGCCTAGTATGCTCGCCGCAGAACTCAGAATTATGTATATATAATCCGAAGCACTTAAGGTGCAAGCCACCGTCGGAGATCAAAGTTAAAGTGGCGGGTAAGGAGGTACCAAAAGTCGAGCAAATCAGAATCTTGGGCCTGATTCTCTAGTCACACGGACATAATGGCGACACTATCAGAAGGCTGGAGAATCACGCGATGCAGACGCTGAGCCTAATTAGGCGGGTGTCCAGCAGGGCCGAGTGTTAAAGGAAAAAAAATTGATTAAACTGTTGCAGGTGTACATCTTCAACCGGGTGAGCTACGCAACGCCGTGTCTAGATTTGAAAGCGGTGTAAAAAAATATTTAGTCTCTAATGAGCAAATGCGTGCAAAGAGCGCTGGGTGGAAAAAAAATATTGAGTCTCTAATGAGAAAATGCGTAAAAAGAGCGCTGGGTCTGCCCATGTGCATATCCACAGAGAGACTAACGGCTCTAGGGGTACACAACGCATAGGCACAATTGGCGGAGGCGGTGCGAACCTCTCAAATTGAGAGACTTAGCACCACGAGGACAGGAATAGCCATTCTGACGAAAGTTGGAATAAAACGGGATAGGAGTACCACGCAAAAGGTGGATGTAGATGTTGTAAGCAGTAGCTACATGCAGTGGCTGGGCCGTCTGCTTGGCTTGGCTTGGCTGCATTGCGCTGCTGCGCGCTCACGTGGGGATCGCGACGGCTGGCACGCGTCTCGGGCGTCTCCTGTTCGTGCCAGTATTCGCCTGGCTGGAATAAAGCTGTCTGGTTGTCGTATCAGCGGTCTCGCTTTCCTCCCCTCAACGTGGTGTCGGAAGTAACGCAATTCCCACAGTAAGCCCAACCGGGGCTGCTGCTTCTCGCTGGGATACGCATCTACGGTGGCACACGTCACAGCGGCGTCTACGGCCTGGACTACGCGGCCAGTACATGGCGTTCTTCGTCATTCAACCGCCCGAGGCCTTCTGCTTCACGACTCCTGCCGACTGGTCGAAAAGGAGGAAGCAGTTCAAGCGTTTCTACACGGCTTCCGGTCTCTGCGACAAATCAAGGTCACACCTAGTCGACACGCTCCTTTACTCGATGGGCGACAAGGCCGAGGACGTCTTCGGAACCTTCAAACTCTCCGGTGAGGACGCTCAGAACTTGGAAGTCGTCCTAACGTGGTTCGACAGCTACTTCATGCCGTGGCGCAACGTCATTTTTGAACGGGCACGCTTCAACACGAGGGTCCAAAACGACGGCGAATCCGTGGAAGGCTTCGTAACTGCGCTTCACACGCTTTCCAACCATTGTGAGTACGGCACCCTCCGAGAGGAACAGGTTCGAGACAGACTGGTCGTCGGCATTCAAGACCAAAACTTGCCAGCGAGACTGCAACTTGACGCTGATCTTACTCTTCAGAAGGCGCTTGAGAGTATCAGGCAGGTCGGAAGCGTTCGTCAGCAGCAAGCGGAGCTTCACTTCGAAACGCTGACCGTCAACAAAGTTGCATCAGGCAGACAGCAAGTCAGGCACCCCACGAACGCTGCTCACGTCAACGACGGCCGAGAGCACTTTGAACTAAGGCCACATCCGCATCCGGCTGACAGCGTTCCGACATTGTGTCGTTGGTGTGAGAAAGGACGACATCCGCGTTCACTGTGCCCAGCGCGGACGCGGGTATGCAGGGGCTACTACAAAAAGGGCCACTACGCGTCTGTCTGCATGTCACGCCAGGTTGACATCGTTAAAGCATCTGGACCCCACAGCGAAGGTGGATTTATCGCAACCGTCTAGTCCTTCGAGTTTTTTTTTTCAAGACCGTGGGAGAGACTTGCAATGGACTTGTTCTTCCTCAGCAGCCACTTGTGGTTAATCGTTGCTGATTATTACTCTAGATATCCGGGATTGACTCGTCTCGAGAAGCCATCATCTTGTACAGTGATCAATCACTGCAAATCAATTTTCGCCCGTCACGGCATTCCAGAGGTGGTGGTCTCCGATAATAGTCCGCAGTTCTCGTCATCTGAATTCGCTGGTTTGCTCAAGAATACGGGTTCGAACACTTCACTTCAAGCCCACAATACCCTCAGAGAAACGGAATCACTGAGGCTGCTGTAAAAATCATCAAAACTTCAATGAAGAAGACCCAAGACCCGTATCTGACCCTCTTGTCCTACAGGTCAACTCCATTGAAAAATGGCTACAGCCCCTCTGAACTATTGATGGGGAGGCGGTTGCGGACAAAGATTCCTGTGACTCTCGGAAGGCTTGTTCTCCGTTTGCCAGACGCCACTAAACTTCGGAATTTTGAAACCCAATACCGCCAACAGCAGCGAAGAGATTGCGATAGACGACATGGCGTACGGCAACTTCCGACCCTTCTGGAAGGAGATGAAGTCTGGGTTCCGGACTTAAAGCGAAAAAAAAACGCGGTGGCGCCCACGTTTTCTTATCCCCAGGTTGTCGAAATTATCCCGGAGCCTCCACTACGGCACCTCTTTTTTCCTTCCTTCTCTGACTCCCTCCTTTATCCCTTCCCTTACGGCGCGGTTCAGGTGTCGAACGACATGTGAGACAGATACTGCGCCATTTCCATTCCCCCAAAACCAATTATTATTATCTTATCCCTCTTCTCAAGCCTGCGGAACAGGAGAGAGACAACCAAGACGTCGTATACGAGGAATCTCTCCCTGGGACTTTAGTTTCTCCAGAAGATTCACAAACAACCTGCGCTGACGCCTCCCACCGGAACTCCAAGTGTGGACGTTGCGTCATTTCTCCCAAGAGTTGGCTTTTCTGTCAGGAGAGATGTAGGCAGTAGCCACATGCAGTGGCTAGGCCGTCTGCTTGGCTTCGCTTGGATGCGCTGCTGCGCGCTCACGTGAGGCTCGCGGCGGCTGGCACGCGTCTCAGGCGTCTCGTGCTCGTGCCGGTATTCGCCTGACTGGAATAAAGCTGTCCGGTTGGCGTCTCAACGGTCTCGCTTTCCTCCACTCAACAGTAGATAGGGAAGTCAGACAAAATCTGATGATCCCCCCCCCCCCCTGCCAAAAAACATGCACCCGGAATATAACAAACACAGGAGGCAAAAACGAGCCGGGGCATTAGAAACTAGATTCGGCAAAATTTCGGAACATGAGGTGGCCTATGTAGACGCGGTGGGAGGTGGTGGCCGTTTTACGATGGCAACGGTCGTCAGCGGCCGGGGCAGTCTCGTGACAGCTGCCACTTTGCGCGGGCGGAGCATAGAAGTTGCCGAGTAAACTGCGATCGCGTTAGCTTGCGTTGGAACTGAAGCGAAGTTTGTCATCAGTGAACGCATTACTGCCATACAAAATTTTAGCAAGGGAAGGATCTCACCCTTAGCGGCCAGAATCCTTGGCCATGCAGAGAAAGTTGGATAGTAAAATTTAAGTAATTCGGACTCTAGCGCACAAAGCCATCTCCGGCAACAAGGCGGCCCACGAGCTGGCTCGAGATCTCTACCGCCGAGCCGCTACAGGGCCCCTCAATGACCGAGGGAGCGGAGAGCGCGTGCTAAAATATGGGGAGATCACGCAGCATTATAGATTGTAGCGTAGACTGGTACCACCCCCCCCCCCCCAGACCCAAATTTAGACAACAGGCAAGCAGTCGCGTGGAGGCGACTGCAAACTTGTACGTACCCGCGCCTCGTTATGGCGAACCACATGTTCTCCGAGGCCAGGAGCGATAAATGCAATCTTTGTGGCGTGAGAGGGACCCTCGACCACATAATATGGGAATGCCCGTACTCTCCCGTGGGACGCACAATATAGACAGTAGAGACACCTAGGAGACCCTGCGGCGCAGCTCGGGCCCTGAGCTCCAGCTCCTGCTCGTCCAACTGGCTGAAGAGGCGACTGAGACCCAAGTCCTCCCAGCCTGCATCTGAGGTGGCGGTGGCGGCACCCGCCCCCTGACCTGCGTGTCAGGGGGGGGGGGGGGGGGAAGGGGGTAGATCACCTTGTCCGTTGGATAATAAAGTTTATTCTGTCTATTTATCGTCCCTGGACATGGATTCACTCTCTCCCCCTCTACACTCCTCCCCCACTCGGTTTCGCTGGTGCGCCGGGCCGCGCCGCCGGCAGCTGCCACAATGGCTACGGTGCCGCCACACTGAAGGCTCGAAGTGCTAGCGTAATGTAGGTGCGCGCGCACACACCACCTGCGTACTCCGACATCGATCCGCGCATGCGCACACGTGAGGAGGCGGGTGGCGTCTGCTCCGCCGTCGGCGCAACGGCGAGGCGCGTGGCGCGCACACCAGCTGCGGGCTATGACGTCACTCCACGCATGCGCACAGCTGGCGATGCGGTGGCGCCACGGCTCAGCGCGCAGCCACGCTGACCTCGAGAAGTGGATGGCGTAGTGTAGCTTTCGCTACAAAAGAAAAAAAATCCTGTGCCATGGCGCTCTTGAGCCAAAGATGCCCTTGCGCCATGCAAATTCATCATTATCATTATTATTATTTGTACACTGGTGAAGGATGGATAGCTGTGTGAGTTGGTAAAAGCAGTTTGTCGGCACTGGCACTGCGCGAAACAGACGAAAGAAAGTAGAAGACGACACGGACGAGCACATTATGGGACCCTTTTGGTACGTTCATTGGCTCTCAACAAAGTGCACCCACGGGAAAACAGAACGACCGCGAAATTTCGTAGGCTTTATATTGAACGTATCTCTAGGCAGAGAGCGACGTATTCACCTGCTAACCCCACCTTTTATATTAGCAATGTTCAAAATTTTTACACACGAATTTTGGTGACAACCTCTCAAGGATATTTCCGGTTCTGACGCTTAAGCATAGGGGAATTAAAAATTAGAGGAGTGGCCATGACTTTGCTCTAGACGACAAAGGATTTTTTATCGTAATAAAAACTTCAGGTTGAGCGTGGTCAAAACTTAGATTGCTGTGTTGCAGGACTGATGACTGCCTTGCGGAAAAAAGCACAGTTATTGCTTTTGTTACGTTTATTTCTAATGAATTAACTCCACTCCACGTGTTTAAGTTTTATTGCGAAAGTATTTCTCGCCTCGTGAGTGGCGTGGACAGGATGTGGTTCCACGCGCTGTGGACAGAGCATGTCCTCATGAACTGTCGATCATCAGGTAAGGTTGTAATTATGATTTGCATTGATTAACAATGATTGAACTGAAAGTTTAAATAACCGAATTACTGATGTCTTTTTAAAAACAAAAAATGCCTAAATTAGATAAAGTAAAAATCAAAGAAATAAATTAAAAATTATATAGCAACATAAATAAAATAGGAGGCAAAAGAAATCTAAATGCTTTCGCATTTCCGCACGTAACGAGACTTAAGTGCACCTTGATTTTTTTCAGTGACTGATTTATGTCACTGACGAGCTTGCTATTTAGAAATAAAACATTGTATCATCAGCGTATATTATGTATTCTGGATTTGCAATAATCTTTACAATGTCATTAACATAGAAATTAAACATTAGGGGGCGTTTTGAGGAAGACAGGTCTTCGCCTATTCCTGCTCTGCTGGCGATTTTCTAGGTGTGACCTTATTAGAGTTAGTTTCATTCTTTGTATTCCATAAATTTGTAATGTATTTAGCAAACTCAAGATATTTAAGCTATCTAAAGCTTTGCTGTAGTCAATATACACCAGCTGCCATTTTTTTTTTCAAAGCCTCGCAAAATAAATTCCTTTTGAGTTAAGAGTGCCAGTTCAGAAGATCGGCCTTTACATAAACATATTGCTCTGAGTTATTTAGATTACACTTGTCTGCAAATTTGAATATGATTGTCTCTGTTAATTTTTATAAACCTGTTCTAAAGGGGGGACTACGCTTGTTAATTAAGCGTGATGCTTTCTTGTCCATGTTTTATCCCTGCATTCAGCGATACTAGAATTTTTTAAAAGAAATATTTATGATTAACTCATCATGATCATCATCAGCAGCAGTCTGACACGCTTATCTTCTTCGTATTACACGCCCATTCCTTCTTCTTGATTCCGATTAGCATGTCATTGACCCACATTTAAAAATTAGCATGCTGAAAACTAAAGCAATGTTCACCAGTCTAGCAAGAGAACAGCAGTTCACAATGGACAGCGAGGCACTAGAAGTGGTAAAGGAATACGTCTCCTTAGGGCATGTCGTGACAGCTGACCCGGGCAATGAGAGGGAAGTAACTAGAAGCATAACAATGGGGTGGAGCGCATATGGCAGGTTCTCTCAGATCATGAACGGCAGTTTATCAATATCCCTCAAGAGAAAAGTACGCATCTGCTGTACATTACCGGTACTCACCTACGTGGAGGCTAACGTGGAGGCTAACGAATAGCGTTCGGCTCAAGTTAAGGAAAACGCAGCGAGCCATGGAAAGAAAAATGATAGGTGCAACGTTATGATACCGGAAGCGGGAAGAGTAGGTGAGGGAACAAGTGCGGTTTATTTGCATCCTAGTCAAAATCAAGAGGACGAAATGGGCTTGGGCAGGGCATGTTTTGAGAAGGCAAGATAAGCGATGGTCGTTAAGAGTAGTGCTGGATTCCAAGGGAAGGCAAGCATTTCAAGGGGCGGCAGAAGGTTAGGTAAGCGGATGAGATTAGGAAGTATGCAGGTATAGAGTGGGCGCAGCTGACAAAGGGCAGGGTTAATTGGAGTGACATGGGAGAGGCCTCTTCCCTGCAGCTGGTGTAGTCAGGCTGATGATGATGATGATGACGACGACGACGACGACGAACCCACGTTTGTTCATTGACTGACTTAGCTCTCTGTGTCTCGAAACGTTACACCCGTCATTTTCCTTTCCATACCTCGCGGCGTCGTTTTCAATTTAAGTAGTACGCTTTTCGTTAGCCTCAACGTTTCTGCCCCATAGCTGAGTACCATCAACTCATACTTTTTTTAATAATGGCAAAACGCGAACAAGGGTGTGGAGTAATGATTAACAAAATAAAATGGCTGTTTCTAGAGTATTGTGAGACATACAATCCGACAACGCACACTGCGTTAGAATCTTAAGGCGAACAAATAGTAAAGGAAATGAGAAAGCTAGAACCCCCTTACCTAAGCTCTCTAGCTGACAAATTAAATCAAACCCAAGAAACTCTGGTGGCTTGTAGCGAGCAAGCGAATATAACGTTATCCCTGATGCATCGGATGCTGTCAATCATAGTTAAGGTCCAAAACCGTGAAGCTGCAATAAATAATGTAGCCTCCCCAGTGAATCAGTGGTTATGGTGCTTGGCTGCTGACCCGAAAGACGCGGGTTCGACACCGGTCACGGCTATCGCATTTTGATGGAGGTTAAATGCTACAGACCTGTGTAATGTTCGATTTCAGTGCCCGTTGAAGAATTCCAGGTGGTCGAAATCATATGGAGTTCGCCACTACGGCGTTCCTCATAGCTTGGGTCGATTTGGGACGTTAAGCCACGTAAAACGTAAACCTAAAACCTGAAAGATAAGAATGACTCTAACAGGCCCTGTTTTTTACATGGCTGCAATAGGCTCATAGTCCCAGCTTAAAACTTCTCCACGATAATTGTTCTTTTTCATCACGCCGGGATAAAGTCAGGTGTATTTAACTCAAGTTATCATTATCTCCAGAATCCCATTTGATTGGCGCTAACCGCCTGCATTTGCAATATCCATTGCCAGCTATTAGCAACCTTGTGCGGCATTTTGTAACACTGTCTCGAAGGAGTGAAATGTTCTGTTCACTTTGCTTCAGTGCTTTCATTATTTAGTGCGTTAATTGTTCTCTTTTCATGCACAATTACACTTATAGGCAATACATCTACATAATGCATGTAGCCTGGAGTCTATAACAATAAAGGTAAAAATGTTGTCCCCCTGTCTTCTTCCCAGATACGGCAAGTTTTCAGTGCTAGATGACTTGCGAAAGGCAGCGGTGACGCATTGCAGATATTGGAAATTATTGCTGATGCTTTGTTTCTTGTATGTGGCCCTCACATCTTTATTTGCATTTTACCAGTGAAAAGCTTAGGGTCTCTGACCTCCATCTTAAAGGGGCTCTGAAAGGGACTCTCAATAATGCTGTAGTACGCCTAGGGTTTTGAAGAGCACCCGCTTCACAAATATCCTCAGCAAGAATTTTTTTATGCGTTTTGTGGAGGCTAAGTTATCTGCGGTCAAAATTTGAATTTCCGCGTCTTCGCGGCTTTCCCTCCTCTTTCTTCCCTTTTTACACGCTGGAATGTCGGTCCTCCTTCCCTAGATGTAGGACCTTCCTGACCCGCCGTAGTAGCCGCGGCCATGGTGTCTGCGCGACATCTGAAAAAGTTGGCGCGGTGAACCAATCATATCTCTCCGCTGGTGACATTACTTGCACGGCATGACGTCATGCGCCAGGCTTCGCGTGAAAGCACGGCGCCGCAGGTCGCCACGAGGTGTGAAAGCGGGAATTTTTAAAAATATATTGTAAATTCTCCGCTCGCTTTGCAAGTCTCGCACGTGGCATGCACGCTGGGTGGCCTGTACTCTGCTTAATCAAGTTATTTCGTAGCCCACCTCAACACCCCTTTTCAGAGGCCCTTTAAGTGCATCGTCTCGACCACGGCACTGTACCTCGGGCCTGGCTGCATCGCTGTCCCACTAAGCAACGCATCTGATGTGCCACATCACTGCTAATGGTTTTGGAGTGCTAGGGGGCGCAGGTGTTTAGCACTACCTCCATCATTGTGGGGTGGGGCTCTAGATCACCCGGTGCACAGCTGCCCGATTTCGTTATGGACACCTTCCAATTTCTATTACACCAGCCTAGGATGTTAAACCAGTCGCCCATTTTGTACTGTCGCTTCTAACTAAAGTTTACTAATGGAACTTCAAAAGGTCTGCAACTATACGCACGCTGAGCAGCTGAGGTGGAGAGGCGAAACTCAGAGTATAGTCCACCTCATTCGTCGCTAAAACAATGTATTCAAGAACGCATATATTGATGATAACTGTGACAGGCGATTTCTTAAATTGTTATCTATTTTAGTGATGCCCCCATAAACCGCAGGAGAGCTACTGCAAGCCTGAAGCGCAGGCATTCCCGAGACGAAATTCCGATTGGGAAGCAACGTTCCTAAAGGTCAATGCTGTCGTCAGCCTCCCGGGGATCGGTGGTATGCGTTCTTCGCTTTTGTTTGCTGATAGGGGACAACGTATTTTCATGCGTCTATTCCGTAGCGTCATCAGGGCTGCAGCCAGTATATTTTTTTATAAGACCCAAAAGCAGTTTTTTTTTTTGTCAGGACACCATTGTTCGCTTTTTTTTTTATTTGAAGCTGCGACGGATGACGTCTCGCAGCACGTGTTGGTACATTCTTTCTGCTTCTTTTTCTACTGCACTTCGTTGCATGAAAACTTCACTTACACACCGCATTCGCACTACTCTTACTTTGGTAATTCTACGATCCAGAGCAGCAAAGGTACAAACAGGGCTAGTACAACTTTTTAGCCTATCGAACTATCAAACTGGCTTAGTACTACTTGGCGTCTCACCAAAGCTAAAAACAGGGCTGGTACCACATTATAAACAAGTGTAGCTACAAATAAAGCTATTCCTACTTTGTAACCCAGCAGAGCTACAAATTATACCATAATACTTCGCAGTTCAGAAGAGGAGGCTAGTTAGTACACGGATATAACAAGTTCCAAGTGTACGGCAGCCAAAAGGCACGATAGGACACAAAAGTATTGCGCTTTTCCTGTGCATTTTTATCCTATCTTGCGTTGTGGCTGGCATTCACTTAGCACTTACTGCCATCTACAGGCAGGGTCTTAAGTCTTCAGGCCATGCGCCATCCTTTTCAGCCACGTAGGGGGGCACAAAATCCGTGAAGCTTTCTAGAGAGAGGAGGACTGTATTCCTGCTGCTAGACACGAATACTGACTGAGGCTAAGAAGCCGTGGGACAGCTCTGATTTTTAAAAGATCCCGCGAAAAAGATTGGTTGGTTTCTTGGGGTTTAACGTCCCAAAGCAACTCAGGCTATGAAAGACCCCGTAGTGGAGGGCTCCGGAAATTTCGACCACCTGGGGTTCTTTAACGTGCACTGACATCGCACAGTATGCGGGCCTCTAGAATTCCGCCTCCATCGAAATTCGACCGCAGCGGCCGGGATTGAACCCTCGTTTTTTCGCTTGAACAGCCGAGCGCCATAAACACTGAGCCACCGTGGCGGCTAGTTTTTCAGTAGAATTGCCGCCTCATACGGTCTTCTTTTCCGCATCTAGAACTTCATCAAAACACAATCCGATATAGTGTTTTTGTAAGAAGCATGGCTGCCAGCCCATAAATCATTTCCCATGAAAAAATGCGCGTTTTCAGAGCATATTAACGTGAAATCAGTGAGACCGTTGATTGAAGAGACAGGAGATGTGTGTTTTCGTAATTTATGAGGTGTCAGCAGTGATAACTTTTTAACGCTTTTAGAATTTGATCTTCAAACAACGGCCATCAATTTTAATGATCGTTTTTATACTCAAAAGGTTGGCATTTGTATAGGTTCTTCAGTAGCTTCCATACTTTGTGACATCTATCTTTGTTTTGTTGATAAGCGCGTTAATAATTAACTAAAGAGGCTTAATGTTAAATGAATTTTTAGACATGTCGATGATTACTTAGTGATTCTTGACATTTCGCATATTTCATCCCTTGACGACGCAGATGCAGAAATTATCACGGCTTTTAAAGCTGCAGCAAGAGGTTTAAAATTCACGTATGAACTTCCCTGAGCACAAAACATACAGTTTTTAGACCTCAGAATAACTTTCAGAACGAACCACATATGTTGTAAATATAACCCTAGGTCACAAAAGTTCCTTCTTCCTTTTAACAGCGCTCATTCAAAGGCAATTAAACGCGGGATTGCCATGAAATGCATCAACGCTGCCCTAGAAAAAAACCTGCCTGCATCAAATGACCGATAGTGTCAATCAGCAAGTCGAGCGGCTACGCATGTCCGGCTTCCCTGATGATGTCATATGAGCTGTTTGTGAGAGCGTAATGCAGAAAAGAAGGAGAAGTAAAGGAACGAATAATAAAGGAAACAAACAGAAAAACACTCAGGTAATACCGTACCTACATAAAATATCCCTCAATGTGAAGAAAATCTCCAGCAGATACAACGTTAACGTTGTATTATCCGCACCATGCAAGTTGTCAAAAATCTGCCCGATGATAACCAGAAAGAAGAAGGCACCGTGCAGTATTAAGCACGTCACAAAGTTCACAAAATGTGTAACGAAGATCGTTTATAGCATTCCTGTTACGTGTAAAAAAGTGTACATTGGCCAAACAGGGCGTTGTTTTAATGAAGCGCTTTCCGATAACTTGTAATACCCTGTCCTCTTCCCTCTGAAATAGTAGTGCAACCCAAGAATTCATCAACTGCATATTATATAAATTTGATGTCTGCCTCATTTGCCTCTATGGTTAGCTCACGTGGAGCAAAAAGAGTTCAACCGACGATTTCGTGTCTGCAACACGCTACAGAGCGCTCTGTATTTAAAGTGCGCTCAACGACCCCTGCCAGACAGGCGTCACTGTCGTGTACGGAAGAGCGTGAGAACGCTTATCATCGTATGAAAGCTGCCTGGAAGAGCCTAACCTATAACTAGAGACTATCTAATTAGATAAATTACAAGTTATGTGCCTATTTCAAAGCACTAATCATAAAAGTAAAGGAATATAATTAGAATTTAAATCCGGATCTTTCAAGCCCATGCAATAGGGAGGCTCTTTATAGATTAATGGAGCACAAAACGAATTCTTCAGCCTCCCACCACATAAAATCAACAGTGTTGTCTCCCCAGGAGGCTAAGCAAAAGGAGGATAAGCGGCTGGCGCAATGATGCGGTGGCCCTGGTTTCAAGCCTCGGACCAGGAAAAATTTTTCTTTCACAACGAAGTTTCTGTGAAACCTGCATAACTTCTTTTGTTGCCGCTTGCCAACGATTGACTGGATGCTAAGGTTCCGTCACTTGCTCATTGAAAATCAAAAGCAAGTTGCGGAATCCTCCAAAATACTGGACTAAAGCTACTGATAGTGTGAGGAGTGAGTGGGCCTCCTCGTGTGGCCCGCTGTGCATGAACTGAGCTCGTAGCGAGGAACAGTGGTGCTAGAGGGACGTTAATTGGCTTCTGAAATGGTTTAAGTACACTGGTTCGCATAGGACTGACATGCTGCAGCTTTCGCAGCCTCCAAATTGGCAGGGAGCCTTTGCTACGTTGCGGATGGACAGTAAATGCATTACGCCCTTTTTCACGCAACCCGAAGCATTCCGTAAACTAAACTGAATGGCGATTATTCATGGTAAGTGATGTGGAAAGTTTTCATTTCTTTATTAAAAGCGTCTCCACGTGTTCATGAAGCCGAATAAGTGATCACAAAACTTGCTTTCAGATTTACACGCCTCTGGGGTTTTCGCTCTTCGCAGCCTCAAGGATCATATTGGCTGCTTTTGCGGCAATCATCATGACGGCCGCGTTGGTGTTGCCTGCTACTATCTTGGGCATCACCGAAGAGTCAGCCACTCGCACTCTTTTTACTCCTCCTTTGACCCTGCGTACGGAAGAGAAGAAATCTGTTAGCGGGTGCCTCTTCACAAGAAAGCGGCCGATGTATAGTCTTTATCGGATTTTCATTGTTTCCTGAAAGGTATGAGCCTGCTATTATACCCTAAGATGCATTGCTAATGAAAATGGCGTCCATTATCGTAACTCATTATTCACCGATTTTTTTTCTTTTGCAAAGACCTGATGAGCCAATTTGCGAATCGTGATTGCTATCTCTTGTATTATTGGCTCGCACTCCGCCTATGGTAACCATCGGTTGTTTTACCTAAGATGTACTGAGATTTTAAAATGGATACGCTCTTTGAGTTTGAAGAGTGCTTCTTTCGGCTCATATAGTCAGGTATGTAGCACATCAGAATACACCTAATACGTGCTAGCTAGTAGGCTGGTAAACTTATATTTAATAGCGAAGTGCTTGGTGTATTAAAATAATATGGCCGGATAAACGTAAGCGCCAGAGCTTATCCTGACCCCTCTGCCTTCGTACATGTCTCTTCTCTTAAAAGCACTTTTGAGAGTAAGCGTATTTTAGCGCTTGTTGAAACGAAACGAATGTTTAGAGAACGAAGATTATACGGAAAAGAGTTTTTGCCATTCATAAACTCCGAAAACCATTACTGTGGGTTTTGTTTTTGTTTTTGCAAAGTGCCACGGTAGCCTCTGAGTCAAGCTGCGGCGGAGAGCGCGGGATCATTACCTGGAGAAGGTGTGAAATTGGTGCTTTTCACTTACACAAATTCGTCACTCCCTTTTTTTGCCGCGTTTGAATGACGTTCCGAAGCATCACTTTGAATCCGGGACGGAGCACAAAACCAGCGGCAATGTCGGGAAATCCGGATCGACAGTTCCAAAACACAACACCGCCATCTGGCTGCGTGAGGCAAGGTGATGCGATACATCGCCAAGCGTGCTTATCCTTATTCCTGATAGGAAGCCGTGATCTGACCTCACATTATCATTTAATACCACAGTTGACGTTCGGGGAGCAAGAAAGCGAGCCCCGGACGGCCGACTGGAATCCACCAATGAGATTGTAGCAGAAATGCTGACGCGCTGCCAGTGACAACGACACTCATCTGAGCTTTGCTCGGGACTCGACTACGTGTCACGCACCAGTGTTTCTTCGCCAACCCGAAAAGAGGCAAAAGAACACTCGCTTGTCATAGGTGTTAAATATATTACCGGTCCCTGCCTCCTAACGTCTCTATTGACGCTGTAGGGAAAATTGTTGGACGACCTCGATTCCGCAGCCTTTTCCGCAGCCGCCTAGCATCAGCTGAACGAATTATGATTGTCAACGTGTTAAGACTGTTATCACATAGTTTTACGCTATAATAAGCTAACTACTGAAGGAGCCCTAGAAGCTCTTTGTAACAGTTCACGTTACACTACACTTTGTCAGTGCTGAACCTTAACCGTTCAAACCCAATTCCCGAGCTGTGCATGTCGTGTGACATTGCATTTGGACAATATATATGCGGTTTTGCTTTCACTGCCTAGAACAAGGTAGGCTCGTCTATCGACGCCTATTCCTAGAAGCCAGGATAATCCGCAGAAAAAATCGCGTTTTGGCCTTCGACGCATGTATAATTCGGCAACGGTGGTTTTAAAATGGCACTACACGTCCAAAATGCTGGTAGCGGCGATGTTGTTGGTAATGACATGTTTTTTGCAGTTACTCAGACAGTTACGTCAATAGAGACCTGTAATATGTCTCCGAGAGGGGCTTCGGCGACAACGCTTTTAATAGTAGTCCGCGTCACCCATGTGTGGAGCGCTCGATCAGTGCGTACCTGGTTACAAAAACTGAAATTTGAGAGCGGCCCCAGACTTCTGGGCAAAGTGTTCGTGCCTACTTTGTTTGCGGGTCTATCTGGCACTACTTCCGCGCACCTGTTGCCCCTGCTACCTAGAGGCTGCGACAAGACCTAGATTTGTTTGCAAGGAAGTGCACCGCCCGAGTGCTCTACACAACGGTGACGCAGACTGCACTAGTGCATGGCAACCTTGTATCAGCTAGCGCGGAGCAACGTCGAACTTTGCATCTGATATTCGCTACGGCGTGTGCGCTTCAAGAAATACTGTGCATTTTCATTCTAGTGCTCTAATTAGGTTTGCGCACGCTGACAGAAAGCTCTTCTAAAAAAAAACGTTGTCTTTTCAGTTTTTTGCGTTCTTAGAAATCAAGAACTAATCAAACGATATGTTTTAGTCTGAATAACGTAAGAAAAAAATAGGAGCAAATAGACAATTTGGAAACTTTTTTTTCCTCTTCTTCTGGAAATAACTTTTGGTTGAAAGGCTAAAATAAAGACAAAACAAAGGTCACCTTACCTTAGGTTCTCGTCAACGACTGCTCTGGAGTGGTCTCCCATGGCGCATGTGCAGCAGACATGTTGTCCAGGGAAGGCAGTATGTTGGACAAAGCAGCTCACGTATTGTTCACTCCACATGGGCAAGTGCTTACAGCGCGGATAAGGTTCGTCCCACACTTTGGCGCCGATTTTCTTCATAGCTTCCGTTTCGAAGAGATCCTTTATTTTCAGTGTACCTGCAGCGTGAAGTTAAGTAAAAACTGTGTGTGGCACAACTCCCTAAAATTTAATCACCGGCATTTTATAAGTCGAGAAAGTGATATTCCTAGAACGTCAACATCATCAGCCTCACTACGCCTGCTGCAAGAAAAAAGGCTCCCCAATATACTTCCAATCAACCATGTCCAGAGTATAAGTGTGCCTTTTTTCTTATAGTCATGATCATCAGGCAAGCTCTCCAGATCACTTCTCATTTTTCTTCTCTCTGCCAGGTAATTCAACCTTTGTTTAGCAAAAGCTCTCAACGGCTCACGCATATATGAGTGATATTTTTACTCTTTATCTGCAAGATTTCGTCACTTCAGAAAGTCAACTGAAATCACTACCAGGCGGAGTCGATCTAAAATCCCGATTACGATTAGACCGTCTGGAATCACGGCCGAACACCATTAAGCAGTTTTTTTTGGTGACTATACAGCTATAATTCCTTTTGCCTAGCTGCAAAAAGTCGGTTTGTGTTTCATTTTAACCCGTTTCATGGTTTAAACCAAAAATAGGGAACATTTCTGGTACTGTATGGGGGACTTGTCGCCACAATTATTTTAAATTTTGTCCGATTCACTTTTATTGAAGAGCGTCATGCAGACAGAAAACTTTCAAATCATTGTACACCAAGATATCGTGTAACACTATTTAAATGCCCTATCTTTTTATGACTAAATAGATGGCTACCATGTACGCCTTTCAAATTTACAGTCGCTTTGCGAAAATAAAAATATACTGACCATTCACAATTCGGAAAAGGTCCTTTGTCCCCATGTTTAGCATGTTCGGGTTAATATGTGGATTGTCCGCAGGATTATGCCGATTAAGCAAAACAGATCCTCTCGATTCAGGTTGTACCATGGCTACTGCAGTCATAAAACCATTTTTCTGAATCATTTTCGCATAGTATGTCTTGTAGACCTAGATGAAAAAGAAAAGAGATCCGAAATCTGGCCAGATGAATATTTAAAGTGGTACTTGAAAAGGTCATGCTACTGTCCGAGAAAGAATGTCCTTCCCTGAAAAAGACGGCGTAATGTTCTGACGATAGTTTCATTGAAGGAGACGAAGGATCGGAAACTTACCCTCACCTCGCCAAACTACCTTTGCTGGCTGGCAGTAAGCTTTGGTCAAAAATAGCTTATCCTTAACGTAAACACGAGATATTGAAAGTTTTAGATCATAAAAAAAAACTGGCAGGATAAGCAACGTTTGTAGATCAGGACAGTGAAGGAATAACTGCGTGTATCGTTTTCCGTTCATGTAAGCACTGCTTATCCCATGATGTCAGAAAAACAGCTAGCCATGATATCTAAAACCAGATGGGAAATCATGCACTGCATAAGCGTTGACTTTAAGAATCCTCGAACTTCAGAAAATTTTTCGTTTTGCGCTTTGAGTAATATTTTTAATCCAGACATTTTACCCAGGTTTGGTTTGCCCCACTCCAAACAGTACGTGGAATGTATTTTCTAATCCTTGAAAGATGTCCTCCGCTGTTACTGGGCCTTGCATGCTGTGCACTGCAGACAGCGCTGTACTGTGGACAGTACGCCCGTGTCTCGTGCACTTGTTCGTGGTCCCGTGCTTGTTCTCCGGCGGCGACGCACAAGGCAAATAAAGGCAAGAAACGTCGTGGGTTTTATATGGCGACACGCACACAAAACGTGCGCGTTTTGGTGGGCGTGGGTATCCTTTGGAATGTGGGTGCGGGGAAAACGTCCACCGGGTCCGGCCCACAAACTCTAGTTTGAAGAGCCCTGCTTTACACTGCAAGAATAAATGCATAATGCGGACCAATTTTAGTTTCGTTATTAACACAGTGTATGGTCTGTAAAACAATAAATTAGAAAAACTAGCTTTCACGGAATGGACTTCGCACTGTCCGATGCTCGCTGCTTAATTTTAAATGTATTTGTTCTTTTTTATTGCGAAGCAATACTACTTTAGGTCGCACTTCAGCCCGTTCCGTGGCGAGGCGGTGGTAGGCACCATTGACCTTTAGCGTGACCTCGCTGCGTGACGTCACACCACGTGACCTAGAGTGACGTCACACCAGCTGTGTAAAAACGGGGCCCCATCTCACGCCGTCGCGAGGCGAGGCGGTAGCCACCAACGGCGGCCTAACTCCCGCTCCTCTCACCAGGGGCGCTACGGTCAGAGTGACGTCACACCAGCTGTATAAAACAGCTCCGCTCCTCTCGCCAAGGCAGTCATACAGCCAGATGTTACGATGGTGCCTACGAACAAGGCAGCTCGGCAGAATGCAAAGAGGAAGCATCAGCGAGCTACGGAGACGGAAGAAGAACGACTTTCTAAGCGGCGTGCCCAGTATGCAGCTCGGCGACAACCTCCTCTGTGGAAACAGCAGAAGCAAAGGAAGAAATTATGCCCGACAGTGAGTCTCCTTCTACTAGTTCAGAACGCGACTAAACGGCAGAGGCGTGTCCAAGAAACCCCGGAACAGCGGCTCGAGAAGGAACGTGCGTTTCGAGAGAAGGAAAACGAAAAGCGAAGAAAACAGCGTGCAGAAGAAACACCCCAGCAGAGACAAGAGCGTTCGAAGAAAAGACAGGAGAAATCTCTCACCAAGGCTGGCCCGACTCAACCCGAAGGACACATTGCAGTAGAACGACGTGAAGAACATGCGAGAAGAGTAAAGGAGTTTGAGACGGCAACGCGTGAATTCAACAGACGCTTTACTAACAACCCGTTCGGCTATGCGTGTACAGTGTGTGACCGGCTGTGGCATACGGACAAAACCGACGAACCGATGACCGACGAACGATGGGGGTGTTATGCAGAGAACATGGCCATCTACAACGTGGCCGAAACATACAAGCTACCGCTAATGCATCGTGAAGACGACGAGGAGACGTACAACAAACTGTATCGCATTTTGGACGGGGACAATAACCCCCACATTTATTACGGCGTAACGCTACCGTACTTTAACGAACGCTACTGCAAGCACCGAGTGGGCATATCTTACGACGCGGAGAAAATGGAGTGTTACCGCACCGTCGGCCAATCGATACTGGAAGATTTTGTAATGGGCACGCTGGTGAGGGAAATGTTCGTCGGCATACACGGATTCGACGGATGACTTCCTCTCAGATGATTCACTGTAAGCCGTAACACTAGCATAACCCAAGACTACCACCAGCCATACTACCAGCTGATCCGAGAATAACACACTATTGCTTCGCAGTCATCAGGCTTAACCAAGCTAAGCCACGGCCGTTTTTTTTTTTTTGAAAATTGCACAACTTCCGCTGCGCTCGCACTTCTGGAGAACACAAGCAGCAACAGCAACAGCTTGGACACGTGCGTGGAGCATCTGCACATTTCCTAGATAAAGGAAGCATTCTGGCGCCTAGCGCAACAAGAGGACTACACATAAAAGACTACCGCCACCACATCAACGCGTTATTACATGTCTCTTCTCTATTCTTTTCTTTTCCTGCTATTTTTTTCATACAAACTAGGCTATAAAGTACCAAGCACCTCAATTGTTCACTCTTGCGTTTTGGCCCCTTTTACTGTACCCCTAAACGCACCGCACAATTCGCTCTTTGCGCACCTTAACCCGCCACGTTTAAGGTGAAGCACGCGGAGGAGGCCGAGGAGACGGCTATCGCCCTGGCCATCGCCTCAACGGAAGCTGAATATATGCTCAGTGATTCCAAGACAGCCATGCGAAATTTTGCGAAAGGCAGAGTCTACGCTGCCACCATGTCTATTCTTGAGGGACTGTCCAATCTAGCACCTATGCGCCAGATTATAATTATCTGGGTGCCTTCGCACTCATCCCACCCGGGGAACGAAGCAGCCCACGATTTTGCCCGAGGATTCGTCAAACGGGCTGTGGCCTGCCCAAACCTGAGGTCGGCCAGGGAGCGCATGGTCACGTATCACGGCATTACTATGCACTATCGTAATAGTAGACTTAAATACCCCCCCTTCCCCCCCCCCCGATAAGTCTTTGACCAAACCTCAGCAGGTGGCCTGGAGACAACTCCAGACAAACCCTTTCCCCCACCCATATAAAAACTCCATTATGTATCCGGGAGTATTCTCGCCCCTGTGCAAGCTGTGTGTTCAAGATATGGCCGACTTAACTCATATACTGCATGAATGTCCACGACACACCGCCGATGGACCTGCAGCTCTCGAACCGCGACGAGTGGGAGGTTTCGGTGCTCAGCTCCGACCCGGAGACCCAATTCCGGGCCGTGAGTCGAGCTTTGGAAGTCGCCGAGCGCCAAGGGCCCCGGCCTCATCACGCGACCAGCAGTGAAGCACGGAAAGAAGAAAAGCGCAATGGAGACCCCACTCGATCTACGAAAGAGAACCTTTGAATAAATTTTGACGAAAATAAAGTTTTTACCACCATCTCTTATCACTGTTTCCTTAAAGCTACCATCATTAATCAAAATGGAAAGGCTGAGAAAGTTCCAGCCAATCAGTTTTTAATCTGTATACCATTCGAAATAACCTTATAAAAGTATAGTAGTGCGAAAAACTCTACTTATCAATAGCCAAGCATATAAAAAATACACCAAACAGTTAACGCATTCATATTTCGATTTATGGACGAAAGGAACTCACTAGAAAAACTTCCAATATATTTTCTGACATTTCGTCATTTCCCAAAATCAAAATGCAATTACATGAAGTCAGCTCGAATCTGACTACTGACCGGTATAGTGACAAAGGAACAACTCATATGAAGCAATATACATTTAATTTTATATTTTAATGTTAAACAATACAACACTTCATTTTTCCACTAGAATTGCCATCCATTCAAAGTATTTTATCGAAACTTTAAATAGAATTGGCAGTAGTAGCTGTTTTTACATTAATCATTTTACCTATTTTTGCAAATTTAGATATCTCAGGTATATTAGATGTAATTAAGAAACAGTACCCGTCTGGAAGAATTATTTTCCGTGAACGATACTCAAAAGGGCCGAAGAATATCAAGGAAAAGATAAGAGTAGAGTTTTCACTACCTACTTCCCAGTCATTCTCCTCAAATGCGCCTTTCTTAACGTACAGCTTTCGAATAAGCTTTTGCGTTTTTTTCGCATCGAAATTGGAACTGTGATAAAAAATTTTTCCTTCCAACAGAAAATTTTGCAAATAAATACTGAATAGCTAGTCAGCCTAGACCAATTCATTGTTTCGTTCTAAATGGCTCCAAGCTTGCAATTTTGGAAAGCGCAAACGCGATTTTGTCTACCTGCTTAGGTATGTAATTTCTTGCATAGAAAATTCAGCCTTTCTTTCTGAAGTCAAATCCAGCTCTTTGTATCGAAGCATTTGTCCTTGACATAAAAAATAATTGAAAACAAGAGTTCGTAGCGGGAAATACATTGCTCTACTTACCTGAACACGTCAATGTTTTTTTCTTCATGGTAAACTGCATCAAGATCCCTGTATGTCGCGATCAATAACTTCCACTTTCATTTCCTCACTGCGGCAATAAAACTGTTAACTAGGGAGACAAGGACGTGCAATCTTTTCAAACTGCGCCCTGTGTTTTTGCGGTAAGCCTAGAACTGGTAGGTTTCGGAGTAACCACTTTGTTGAGGCCAGAATAGGCAGTACAGCTCAGGCTGCCCAATTTTTCCCCAAAAGAAGCTTTCTGATAGTCACTCTTGAATATATAATTGCATTGGCTAGCGAAAGCATAACCGCAATGGTTCTTTCATTGCAAATTTGGTAACACGCGAAGGCTTCGGCGGGAAACCGTGGGAACTGCCCAAGAAAGAATATCTCTTGCGGTCATGCAAAACAAGGAAGTGCCTCTTACGTCTTTGGGAACATACGGTGAGTGCTCGATATCACTGCTGGGGAAGACTGACGCTAACTCCAGCTCCACATCAGGGTAGTTTTCTTGAGTCTTGCTTACATCGCTGTGCGTGAAAAGCACTGCTTCAAATCCTCCAGGAATAGTGAAAAGCCCTGCAATAGGAGATAATTTAGGCAAGTACATTGTTTCAGCAGAAATTCAAATTACATTTAATACCATACTAACTCTCAATCCCATTTATCCAGCTAGCTGATACTGAAGGCGGTCTATACTGGCCACAAACCTGATCACTACGGTGCATAGCGTCGCAGTCATCAGGAGGAAAGTGTTTCATCAGGGTGATGAATTTGTACTCTCGGTAATTACTGCGTTTTCGCTGCGCTGATAAAACTGCATTTCACTGTCCATTAGTGATCTTCGAGATCGATAGTATAATTACTTCCTAATGATGGCTAGGGTAGGCTAAAGTGTAATGAAACTTTCTGTTATTCTTAACTCGCCGCTTTTAGCGCGACGAACTGACTCTGTCCAAGGAAATTCGCAGTACAAAACTTCCGCAACATATCGTCACCGCGAGGACAAATCGTGAACTCCACAGCAAATCCTTTCGTTTTTTTTTACATCTGCAAGGCTCTGCCCCAATAAAAATTACCGTACAAAGTTCAAATCTTCAGTACATACCGTTCATTTCCGCTGTGCGCCGAAGCTAGTCTCTGAGAGTGCACGAAATATTTCATGAGTCAGATTTCGCAAAGTGTTGGAAGAGCAGGTCATTCTGGGCATCCGTATTTATCCGTACTTGTGATAACAGCACGGCAGCGAAAAGGGCTGCACACGCACTAACTTGCAACTAAACCCTGATTTTTTTATATTTTGGACTTCTGTTCTACAATAAACCAGAAATGCGTCCGGCTTTCTTTCTTGCAGTCGTTCAGTTACGTGGTGTTCACTGCTAGCCGTCAACATACAGCCCAAGTGCCAATGTACAGCCACCTACAAAGTTCAGCTGATTAGCGCTGGTGAATGGCTGAGACTTTGGTGCTAGCGGGCGGAAAATACAAACGACAATAAAACCGTCCTCACGAGACAAAGATGAAGACCAGCAAGCACGCCGACTAAGCAAGACGACCGGGAGGTTTCGGCAGCTTTAAGAGACAACAGGTTCACAGCATCGGTCTATTATACGCGTTTTCCAGAGGCGTGTAGTCCAATCAGAAAGAACATGTCTAAAGGTTCACCAACAAATGGCTGTGCAGTGAGGTACCGCACAGAATGCGGTGTCAAATTGCCTTTTTTTTTAATGTGCGTTGCAAGATATTCCAAAAGTGCACTGCATCTTTGCAATCAATGAAACAATGCTCAATCGTTTCTGGAGCATCACAAAGGCGTCCGTTAACCGTCGTCACAAAAATTGCCTTTTTTTCAACCATGTTCTAACGGGCAACGTCTCGCTATGGAGCTTATAAAAAAATGCCTTAGTGCATGGCGGGAGAGGCATTTTACGCACAATTTTGAGTACGTCATGTCCCAGTAAACCATAATACATGAAATTATACATTTATGGAGGGAAGAGCATACAGACAATCGTTTTATAACCGCTTCCTCGACACTGAAACAGGAACTCAGAGCAGAAACCAACAGGCAGGAAACAAACAGCTGAATACACCTCATGCATTAGAAGATACAATGAGGTTCGGTAAAACATAAACTAAATTAACTTGCAAAAATTCCCGCAGAATTGGGTGTGTAGTGTCACGGAAAAACACAAAACGTGGAACTATATGTCGGATATACAGGGGGACTAAACCAAGGCCGCCAGCACTTACAGGCAGGAAAACGTTATCACGCCTCATAGATTCAAAAGATGAATCCCACACAAACGTGGCCACAACCCTGTCAAAACGCTGGATATAGTCTTATGCAATGAATAATTTGGAGCACTTAAAAAAATTATTCTCGAGAAACAAATTACCTGCGGTCGCTCTGCAAAAATCGAGAGAAAATGGGGGAAAAAGTCTGAGCATAGCACTCACGAGCTGTCAAGTGGTCTTTCCAGTAATGTGCACTATGCTTATAGGCACTCAATGAGACGCCAAGGTACTTGGGTGGCTTTTGTGTTCATTGCATACCAGCATATCGCGGCCTATCACGACTACGGGTTCACATCAACCTGAAGATTATATTTCTCGTTCACTTCCTAAATATTTTCTCCACATAATTAAGGAGCGCTTATTATACCACCATGCCTCAAGCCCCACAAAAAGATTAAGTACAGATTAGGGCCTTGGCCAAAAGTAACCTCCGACAATCTCTCCCCCTCTGTCGTAAGAATGCTCGACGAAAACTGTCAGCAGCTTGTCCCCCTTATGTCACAAGGACATTACTCTTTACTCTGCAGTTAATCGCTCAGCATGGAAGTAAAGGTAGTTTGAGTAGCAAATAAAACGCTAGGCATCTCGCGGCATGAGCTCATAAAATAGTTAAATATGGCTGGCACAGATTAGGAGAATTTCACGCTGTAAATTTCTAATGTCATATGGCCAAAAAAGGGCGAATTGCAAAATAATACCAAAATATCTTAGGTAGCCGTCAGTTATTAATAACAATACGATTCGACAAGACATCTTCCTGTCCTGATAACTCATAGTGAAATGCTGCGCTCTTTTGGCGACCTACCATTTCTTTTTCATAAAATATGCATCGAATAAAATAGCACTGTTCACTTGTTAGCGCGCAATAGCTCGCTGTTGCTGTCTTCGTCTTACACGATAACATGCGCACAAATAAACTGTTCAAAGAGTGAGTTCAGCATTAACCACGCTCTGGGCAATGACAGCACCCAAGCCAATGCCTCTTTCAGGCTGGACGCCCCACAGCGAGAGTGTTGTGAGCTACCTAAGCATGCTCTGATCATCAGTGGTTTGTAATTAATATTGGTATTGTTAACTTATTTCTAATTTTAGATTCGCGACAGTTCCTACCGTGGTCGGCTGCAAGTCGTCATGAGTGTGTGAGTACCAGGTAAGGCTAAGCTACTAAGCGAAATGCTTGGGATCTCGCCGAATCTAAACGCCCGTCGCAGGAAAAAAGCAATGAAAATTCCCTTTATTCCACAATATAAGTGTCGGAAAAATGGTTCAAAGCCACTTTCATATCCTAGATAATGAGTGCGTATTTTACAGGTGATTATTCTTTTCAGAATGCATCAACCTGATGTGCTTTTTTTTTCTTTGTACGACACTGTGTTTGGTTTGGTTTGGTTTCGTTTATAGGGGTTTAACGTCTCAAAGCGACTCGTAAAATAAGGGATGCCGCAGTGAATGTCTCTAGAAATTTCCACCAACTGGGATTATTTAACGGGCACTGACATCGCACGGTACACGGGCCTCTATAATTAAGCCTCCATTGAAATTTGATCGCCGCGGCCAGGATCAAACCCACGTCTTTCGTGTCAGCAGCCGTGCGCCTTAAGCACTGAGCCAGCGCGGCGGCTATAACATACTCTGCATGCACAAGTTTTTCTTATAATCACACATATAGTGGATTCAAAGTATTTTGAGGCTGGATATTGTATCCTCTTGCAGATCAACTAAAATTTCCCTGCAGTCGTTTAACTGACACAAAAGTTTGGCAAAATATAACAAATGGCTTTCACATTTCAAATTTTGGTAATTGTGTAGACTCCTCTATAATAAAACGATTAGCAAGAGGTCTTATTAGTTACAACATGTATATAAAGTTCTAGTTGAAGGAGAGTCTGATCTCACTCACCACCACACCTTTACCTCACAATTCACGTGGGTGCTACGAAGAAAAGCTTTGGATTTCTGGGGACAATTTCATGTCCATGCATTAAAAAGAAACACCCCTTCTTGCTTTCGAGAAATCAAACACTTATTTCCAACATGTACATACCTGTTTGATTAAATTTATATTGCGCAGCACTTTCATTAATCTTTTTCACACCAATCAAGTCTTCGTCTGTAATCACCACAAGCCCCAGAAAAATCACGTGATCTTGAAGGCCTTCTCCTACGGGCAGATCTGCTACAGAAGAAATCTGGAAGCAAAAGTATGAATTTGAAAGTTTTGCCTCCGCTTGGGGAAAGCACTTTGGTGCTTATTTTTAGCAGTCATGAAAACGCATATACATCGGCTCTCTTAATTCATCATTTGGGGCGAGTCATTTCATCCTCCGTGACTAAGCAAAGCGGGGGTGTCAAGGACGTGGTGTCGATAACCACAATAAAATGTAGAGGAATGTCTAGAAGTGAAATAACTATGCTTCTTTCCAAAGCTGTCGTGGCTGAATATGCCTTAATCATGATAATATCTTCTTGCCTAGCATACTTTGTAGCACTTTAAAACATGCTGCAAGATTCAACTTTTCTGACGTCTATAATACTCACATTGCCTAATAAGCGACCACTGTCATGCTAAAATACATCTAAGGTCCTACTAAATTGAATGTGAATTTTCGATAATAGTTCTAGGGTCAGTTTGTGTAGAGTGTAAACTATAAAGTACTTCAAAGAATTTGAAAGAGCTAACACAACTAACTTGAATAATGTTAAAATGAAATTTTTTTGAGTTAAGACTAGTGCGCATAAGCAATGTCTATGGTGTTAGAACAACTTCAAGGGTAACCATACTTTTTTTTTTCGAATGCTATCTGCTGTCTTGCAACAACTGATTCACCTACACAACCCTCAAGGTTATGGTGTTGCCTTGATGTTGCCACCATGCAGTTTCCAGCTTTGTGCACCACCCCTAGAGCCTTACAGCATGACTAGCAGTGACGCTAATCACGTCATCAATACGCACCGCAGCCCTGGCTTTTTATCTTGAAAAATTAATCTGAAAACGTAGCGTCTGACTTTCTTATGGGAAATAAAAACGCTGAATGCCATTATCCAGCGCTCTCTACCACTCAGTGACTGTATCCGTTTTGAGGGCTTAGTTACTGTATGCTAAATTGGGGGGGGGGGGGGGTGCAGTAAAAGCAGAAAAACTTATTATGTCATCACCTCCATCAATGATGGGGCCCCTGTTTAAGGAAATAGGCTTCTTAGATAGTAATAGCGGGATAAGTTTTTCGGGCCGATTGGTCTATTAGTTAACTCTGTCAAAGGAGTACATTACAATAGCAGCTTTAGTCGGCGCAGCTGTAAGACCAGCTCGTCTTGTGTCAACCAGGCACATGATATGCAGAGCGCTTCATCTCCGCTCGTTAGTAAACTTACTCCCTCCTCTCTCCATATCATGTACGTTTTCTGTTTGTTAGCTACGTACTGACTTTCCCCGGTGACACAACTGTTGCCGCATTTGACTGCTGTACCCGAAGACGCGGGATCAAGTGCAGGCCGCGGCGGCTGGGTTTCTAAGGAGGTGATGTAAAAGGGTGCCCGTGGACTGAGTGATGCCAGGGCTGGTACAGAATCCATGCGGTCGGATTAAAAACTGGCCATCAACCACGGCACTTCTCTCACCCTTACTGTTCTTCTCGTAACCCTTATTTTTTGACAAAAATTTTTCTTACTAACTCCATTCTCCAGGCAGCATACGAAAAAAATTTATGAACCACTGTCAATATTTGCTGCATAATACTTCCGCGCATGCGAACAGTTTATCATCCCGTTGAAAGCAGCAGCTTCAAAACACTACATTTTTTCGAATTTTTCTGAAGAAATTCAACAACCTCGGCCTGAAATGCGGAACCAGCACGAGTTCCTGATCAGACTGACAAATTTACCGCAAACATCACCTGCACCTGAGAAAGATGGTTGTGGCGTTTGTGATTTTACGTCTCAAAGTGACTCAGGCTATGACGGACGCCGTAATCGAGGACTCCGGATAATTTCGACCGCCTGGGTTCTTTAACGTGCACTGACATCGCACACTACCACGGGCCTCTAGAATTTTTGCTCCATCGAAATGCGAGCGCAAGCGGCCGGGACCGAACCCGCGTCTTTCGGGCTAGCAACCGAGCGCCATAACCACTGAGCCACCACACGACGACGCACCTAGGAAAGAGGACGTGTTATAACACGCTACATGTCAACTTGAACGTACCTCGAGTCACAAAGCTAGAGATTGTCTTGAACAGAAATATTTTCATTATAACGCCATACTAGTTTTTCTCGAAGCGAACTAAGAGGTACTGAATTGATTCTACACGCGGCCGGCCCCTTGCAAAGCAGGCAAGAGGGAGCATCTCATTGTTAGCGTTATATTAGCAAACCAATGAATTACATAAGACATCAAAAAATAGTGCGTCAACTGGAGAACACTCCGAGAGACCGTTCTCCTGAAGTGAATGTGGAGTGCGGCTGGGCTCCTTCTGCTAGTGCTGCTTCTCCTAATGATGATAATGATAATTTTATGAATATGTCATGTTGTGCCGGCGCCGGACACCGAACTTTTGTCCTCCGCACAACCATGCCACGTTGCGCTGAATGTTATACAAGAAATCAAATGTTTGCAATCGTTGACTATGCAAGGATTGCAGGGCTCGAAAAAGATTTCTTTCCTGATGTAGTCTAGCAAATCCGACACGCTCGTTTGGATTTCAAGAAGACGACGAATATGAGACACGCTGCTCTGCTCTGCTCCAGAACGAAAGCTATGCTTGTTAACAGTGGGCTCTCTTAGATTCCGGAAACAACAGCGAATGAACTCTTTGTTACATTTAAAATAAAACTTACTCCGCTTTAGCTACCTGCTTTTAACTGGAGAAAATGCGTCAATCAAGCCTAAAGGTTTCTGCTAGCCTTGCGGTTTATGCAACTGAAAAATCTACAGAGAAAAGCAAAGCCATTTGGTGCATATTATCTCCTTCATTTCTGCAATATGTGCACAAAACCACTTCTCATTTCTTCATCGGCATTTTCAAGGTGACCTAGTAACCACGAAAAACAAATAAAAACGGTTTTTTAATGAACTACTGAATTTAGTTTTATTTCATGAGCATTAAAATAAAATACACAAAATTCGCGTCACGCATGATTGCACAACTTTTCGCTGGAAAGAAGAAAAACTGTTGTATCTTTGCAGCAAGGAGCCTTACATTCAAATATTTTTCCGATGCATTGGTTTCGACCTGCCTGAAATATGACTGCGCGATGGAAGCACCAGTCGTGTTTTCTCTAAAAAATAATTTGGCAGTAAACAATCCTACAATGTTTAATTTGATGCATATTTTCTATATTTCTCGGGCGAACCTGATATGGTCGAGCGACTGACCGAGAACCTTGGGAATGGAGTAACCTTAGCGGGAACCATTCTTCTGCAAAAATCTGAAAGATCTTAATTTCTCTTAACTATGAAAGCAATCACATCTATAGAGTACCCATCTGAGCAGCTTTTTTTTTATTTCATCTTTTTTTATAACTGATAATAAATAAGCTCTACTTAACACAGCGCCTCAACGTCAACGTTTGTGTAGTTTTGTGTTTTGTGTCTCAGCTTCACGCCATTGAGACACTTGGGCTCAGTCTTCTGCACACTCAAAACCTCTTCAAAACAAATGCAATATTACGCACTCATAGAACCCGTTCCTTCGCATGCCTGCTGCCTTGAAATCTGAACGTTTTTTGCAGCGAATCTCCTAAACACTCTCAAGGGGTCAAAGTTGTTTTTTTTTATTTCAGCGTGTTCAAACTCCCGCAAAATGTCAGTGTAAGCTAGGTTGAAAATTCACACGGCTGTAAACTCACTCCGTGTTGATCCAGGTCCTTTTTGCGTCCTATTCCTGAGAGCATGAGTAGCTTGGGTGAGCCGATAGCTCCAGCGCAGACAATTACTTCACGCCTTAGTTTGGCAGCGTAATTCTGACCATCTCTTACAAATTTCACAGCAACGGCTTCTTTACCCTCAAACACGATCTGAAAAAATGGGCACAAAGAAAATTTGATGAAAAACATAAATTCCTCTTCATCCCATTTTGTGTTAGTAGAGGTTTATGCGCATGAAGTATATCTGGAGCATGGAGAGAAAAGGGTAGAGAGACAAGTTTCGTTATGGAATATGACCTCGACACACTTGGCATGTATTAATGTGCATATTTGTCTTTTTCGGCGTTTTCCTGTTAAAACACGCATAAGGCCTGCTGATTTGCTGTCACTGCAAGTCACAGAGCACTCACTGCGTTCTGACGTTGTCACCGTTCCTAAAATTTTGTAACTTTAGGGGCACTCTGGATGGCTTTCCGACTTTATTGTTTCGCCTGAATTAGCTTCTCCTTCCTAGCGGTCAATAATTATCTTGTTTGTCGAGCTTCACCAAAAGATTCATTGTAATTTTTAATTAAATATACAATCTGGTGGGGTGGTGTTCACCTCCTGCATCGTAAAAACTTTTCTGCGTGCTTCAGAATGCATGCAGGCCCGTAGCAGAGAGGATGGATAAAGGCTGTAGAGAAGTGCTGTGATTACCGGCGCAAAACATTTATGTATGTTGATACGTACAGTTGACAAGAAAAATGCATTTTCACTAACACTGAAAAAGCTTAACATTTGCTCAGGCTTGTAGAAGATACACAAAACTAGCTAGCTGTGATTGAATGCAAGGAAAATAAGGAGCAACGTGTCATTGTACTGACGTTTATTTTAAGAGGAACTTAAGACCATTGTCATTTCACTTGGGGAATAAATTTTTCAGCAAATAGAACACAGAACCAAAATGCCTTCAGTAACAACTGAGTGGCAGGGGCACCTGTCTCGCCATGTGCTTTACACGGCTGCCTTCTTGCCTAACTTTGGTGATTAGGTTTTAGAGTAACATAAAAATACCTTCGAACTACCAAAAGTGAAACAAAATTTCTGCTTCCTTTGGTGGCAGTGGTTGCGCTAAGCTCAGCAGGTAAAGCTCAGGAACAACTTAGCGACTCGGCATAGTGCACGTTTCAGATATGTGTGAAAGGCTGGCCTTTCGTATGAGCTAACGGTTACGTATAAGGGCACACTGCCTAATAACTCTCTGTTGAGACCACAGCCGCAAATCTGCGATTAATTGTAAAGAGCACACATTTTACATAGAGGACCTTAAGCTGCTTTCACAAAAACTGGAAGTAGCTGTAATGCCTTCTATGCTTTTATTTTGACCGCTTTATAACAAAGAGGGCTGAGCTATCGGTTACGGGATACTCATTTGTTCTTGCAAATGCGGATTATTAGAAACGCCATTGTCGCAATTTCAAGATTTCCAGACATTCAAATATAATTTCAAGACACCTAGGGTATTTACTGAAGACAAATATCGGAGAAAATATCGGTGTATTCGCGTTTAGAGTCAATGGAAACACTGCCGGCATCACTGGAAACAAAGGCCGGCATCAAACACATCAAGTCGCCCTCAGCAACATGGAGCTATAACCACTAAACCAACCCGGTGGACTTAGCGAGGTTTCAGATGAATTAAACAGTCTCATAATGAACTTAAAGAGCTAGGCTAAAAACAGCCGAAAAGCGCAGCGCACGAAATAAAATCATGTATAGAGAGCATTTGAGACCTTCTTGCAGGGCCTGTGTTTTATATGAACTGTGAGAAGCTTACCTGTGTCGCAGTGCTCCTTGTCCAAATATCAAGGTTAGTACGATTTCGCACGACCTGGTTAAGAAAGCATGTGCTTGCGCCCATCCGAATTCCATTTCCATATATTAGCTTGCACGCGAGAGTACCCTGTTGCAAAGAGAGAAAAAGCCTCAAAATGGCAGCATAATCAGAATACAAGTGTTGCCTTCCACTTTAGCTGTGAAAAAGAGTTTTTCAAGGGAAGAAAGCACAGCTTCGATTGTGTTTGTTATTTAAAATATAATTATTATGGTTCATCAAGGCTGTCATACAAAGCCGCATCCGCACTTTATCAGAAAATCAGAGAGATTACTTCCAGTTTCTGTTCACTCCCTCAAATAATACTGTAGGCCTCGAGACGATGTTTAAACTTTTCAAGTTCCTCTCACGATCGCAGGGGCGAATGAATGGCACTTACTTGTATGTCGATGTTCACAATGTAAGCGTAGCAAATCTTAATTGAAGTTTTGTGTCTTTACAATAATTGAACTTGTCACTTACGTTAAATGAGCATCAAACAGAGGCCTCGAACTGAATGTGCTCAAAATTAATATTTGCGTAGACTCACTAAGAACACAGAATTTCATTCCTTATGTTGGTAGTTTCTGTCCCTCTAGGAATTAACGATGTTTCACACTTTTCGATAGAAGTGGTTTATTTAAACGCGGTATAAAATAGGTCGGTGTAGTCAGTGCTGAAAGCGCGCATCTAGGTGTGATTATTTCCGGGATTTCATGCCAGCAATCAAAGAAAAAACAAATATTGAAATCCTATACTTAATTTTGGCGAGTAAATTTTTGGGGGAACTGATGAGCTTCAAAAGCAAATGCAAGGTCAGTTTTATAAATTTTGATTTAAGCATTGAGCTTTGAGATATATTACGTGAAAAAATCTTCGCGACTACTCGCTAGGTTAACTTCTCCCCTTCAAATGGTCAAACAAGTTCACTTGAATGTTTATTAGAATAATACAGCTGTTCATGTCTTTGATTACGTGGAAGGTATTGGTTAATAACTGTTCTTTTTTTGTTGTTGGAAAGGAAATGGCGCAGTGTCTGTCTGATATATCGCTGGACACCTGAACCGCACCGTGAGAGAAGGGATAAAGGAGGGAGTGAAAGAAGAAAGGAAGTGAGAGGTGCCGTAGTGGAGGGCTCCGGAATAGTTTCGACCACCTGGGGATCTTTAACGTGCACTGACATCGCACCGCACACGGGCACCTTAGCGTTTTTCCTCCATAAAAACGCAGTCGCCGCGGTCGGGTTGGAAGGTATTTAGGTTGTTTGCGAGAGGACACTATGTACAGCAACGCCATTTGATAGATATGTAAGGCGATATAGCGCAGTTAAACACCTTTTCAAGACACTTCTTCAGGGTCAGTGTCTTAAACAATTGGTGGATTTTAGAAACTGTACTCAGTTTCAATGCTCTCGGCATGATAATTGTCAACATGATGCGTGGCCTTAAAATAAAAACTAAGAGGTTGATTATTTATTGTTTTACGTTATTTCCATTTTATTAGTACTATATCAAGTAAATAGTGTCCGCCGTCCCGCCCATTTGATCTGAAAAGACCAATCCAGCTTTTCTTGAATGGCTTTTTAAAACGACCGCCTGTATTGAATACTGTGAACCATTCAATATAATGTGGTTCGCGTGGCAAAAGAAACATTGAATTTTGTTTTAGATTGGACTTCCCACCCTGTGCTTGCTGATGCGCTAAACGTGCGCAAAAAGAAGCTAAGCACGAGAGGTGTTCTTGCACGTATTAAACAACTATGATGTCCGTTATCAATGCGCTTTCTACCGAAACAAAATCACATACAACTCAAAGACGAGATCAAGGTGCACATCACTTAGTGTATTTTTTGTCTCGCGGTCGGTTCTTCCGCCATTTTATTTTCTCACAAGAATACAACGCGGCATTGCCATAAATTTCGTCAAAGGTGAGTGACCAGAGCAAGTAACTCCGTAAGGTATTCTCTTTATCATCTTTGGCGTCTATGCCTAACTCATGTTTTCTTAGCGATTTTCTTGTTTTAAGCGCCAATCTTTCGGTGGACCTTTTTTCTGATAGTGGGAGAGGTGAGCACATCTGTGATGATATGTTTGTCGTTTTATTCCATGCGTGACTGCATGAAATCAATAACTAGTAATTTGAAGTCTAAGCGGCAGAAAACTTGGGGTAATGAAATAAACAAGCTGCTTTTTGTAAAGCCTGTCCTCGGGAAATGGAAGACCTGTACGCACCACGAAGGTTTTATAGAAGTAATTTTAACTCGTCTTCGCATAGTACACACACACACACCTGCCGCATAACTTCTTACTGACGAATCAAGGAAACCTCTTTCTCAAAGATGTGGAGACGCGCTAACTCTAAACCATAGTTGACTTTCATGCTCAAAACCCGAAAAAACTAAGAAAAAAGTACTTTACTAAATTTTATAATGAACACATCTCTTTTCATCCATTGCTGCTCTTGAAGATAATGCACTTGCTTGACATGCCTGATGTTTTCAGATTTTTAAGAGAAGCTGGGGTTCTTGATAAACTGTAAATTATTACCCAGCGCCCAACTTGTCTTTGATACACCTCAGCCACTTTCTCATTCCTGAGAAGAAGGCTGAGGTGTATATTTCATTGCCAGGGCATGTGAGGAGCACTCGGGCCAGACATGGCTCTGGGATTAGAAGAACGACTTGATTCTTGGGTTCTCCCTTACGCCTGCCTTCACGGCTCCTTGGGTCATGACAGTGCGCAATTTCAAAAATCAATTTGCAGAATAAAGCCGCGCTTCTGTTAATTATACATTTTTACGCCTTTTCAACTAATCTTTTCAACAAGAGCTTTCTTTCTGAATTTACCAAGCAAACAGATCGGCTTTCACCTCAGATTGTGTAAAATTTTAAGCCTGTGGTCCATAGTGCTTACGTACTCAGCATGCTGCCGCGACTCTGTTTGGAACTAAAGATCGACGTGGTGAAATAGTTAATTTGAGGACAAACATTTAGCAAGCTCTGAGATTTTTAGCTTTACAAAAAGAGTGGCAATTATTTTGATGACGAACTTTCATCAGAAGGGCTTGGCATACGTCATCAGAAGGGTTCGACATACGGTCAGTTACCGGTGCACTACTTCTGCGAAGAAATTAACTTGACTTTTCCTTCTGCCAAGTTCATTTCTTACCTATATGTTTTTCGCCGTTGTAGTCGATATGGTCATAGTCAGACTCGCGGCAGGCGTTGAGAAAAGCGTCGCTCACGGGAGTATGATAGCTGGGGTAGTTCACCGGTGTTTCACCTTGAGTGCCATGATACTTCTTCTCTGCATGAAAAATGATGATAATTAAGAGCTTACGCTATTTTCAATTGCTCAGAAACTCAACATGATATCGAAAAAAAATTTCCGCCCTCTCCGTAATACTTAAGATGCTGTACGCCAATAACAATGAGTTATTTTTTGTCCCTTTTCAGGCAGGCCCGTCACACTTCCTGCTACTAGTCATAGATGCTACTTGTCAGTCTCTTATAAAAGTGTGGATGAGATGTCTGAGCCGGCTTTCGCCGGCTCTTCCCCTTCAAACACTAGTTCGGGTTTTACCTACATACCCTGCAGAATTCTCTTCATATCGAGGATTCCACCTGGTTGAAACCGTCATCGCATTCCAAATCCTGAATACTGCCTCTCGAATCAACTAACTTCACACAGAGAAACAAGCACAATATAAATATCAGTTTTTAGAATTTCGAAAACTCGGTTGCTCTCGGCGCTGTGGCCCAACATATTTTGTATGTTTCGACTAGTTACGTGCACTGGAGAGGTTGCTTTGCCTGGAAGCTTCTCGATATCGCATGTATTTTGGAGCGATGTGGCCAAAATATTCTGGGCTACAGAGCCGAGGGTACCCGCGTTTTCGAAATTCTAAATGCTGATATGGACACGTCTCTCTATAATTAAGAAGCCTGAAAGTAATAGTTAAAAGTTAACTATTCGATCTGAGTTAACTTGTCTGCTAGTTATCGCGTATTAGTTGTATTGTGATGTACTACACCGCTGATAATGCTATGCTGAAAAAAGCAATGTTCTACATCAAAAAGGCTATTTCTAAAAAGTGCAAAATCTTAGCTTAAACATCGATGGTCGATGCCATCTGTAGTAGGCTACTAACTCCGTTGTGTCGTGGATTCCGCTCTCCCACTCTAAACGCGCAGAATTTTTTTAATGATTTTATAAAGGACGATCTCTCCATTCATGCTAACTGGATGCACGTATCGTCCTCTTAATAGCGTGATCGCTTGCTGAACAATTTCGGCCTCCAGTACCAAACGCTAACATGGGCGCTTTTGTTTTTCGTCCGGTTGTCGTTCTTTCTGATACTGTTCAAGCCACGTCTGCTAAGATTGTTTAAGGTATGTTCCCAATCATATGCCCTTCGGGGTAGGCAAGCTTTTTCCTCTGCATTGTTTTATCCTGGGCAGCTGCATGGCGCTTCAGCTCTGCGTTCTGAACAGCGACACGAGCGCCCAAATCTATGGTTTATACATCTATTAATGTAATAGCATTAAGCGTTCCGCTCAGCGAAGAAACTGGCGTTGTTGGCGCGTCAAGAAAACCGGGATTTGTCGAGAGGGTCCTGACATAAAACACACATGACCTCGCGCAGGGCACTTCAAACAACCTCAACGATCACTTAGTAAACAATGATGGCGCCACTACACAGTTCTTGATTGGTCTACAGGGTAGTGACGTCATTCCGCCACCTTTCCGTAGTGTCTCTAAGAAAGAAAAGCAGTTGTGCTTCAACAAGAAATGTTGGAGCCAGGAACCGAACCACTGCCGCTTGGATCGTGTGCCTGGCGCGCTAACCCTCGACCACTTAGGAACGTTCAGTCGACTTGGTTAAAGCGAGAGCTTGAGTGTTTAGTGTATAATAGAAAATAAATTTAAAATGTAAAAAAAAAACAGAAATGAAATAAAGAGCAGAACAGTGTCCGTGCGTGCGAAATCATATGCAAGGAAAACCCTAGGCCACTGAAGGGAAACATTGACACTATCGCGCCATACCTTTAAGGCATAGCTTAAGTGTTCCCCAAAGTTTCACTAGTAGAAGCTAAATTTTGCAGTATGCCTACACGGGGCATATTGACTGCTGCATATTTACTAGACGGCGAGTTCTAATCAATCGACGATAAAAATACTTCGCACAACGACAGGCAACACAACTAATATGTCAGTCCTTTCTTCTTCTCTACTGTCAGTGCTTAATCTCTTTGTGCAGTCATTTTTTATCACGGCGAGTTTGCTTTGCCATACGGCTCAGCAGCTAGGGGATACAATCCCGGCACTAACGGCTGAATTTCAATGCGCGCGAAACGCGAAAATCACGAAGTGCTGAGAACTCGCAGCCCTTTAAGGAATCCTGGGTGGTAGGAATTAATTCAAAGCCATTTTATACTGCGTGCCTTGTAGCCCGTAGAGCTGCTGTGATGCTCCAAAATTCATGGAATGAATTAAGGAACAGCACGCTGAAAAAAGAGCAACCTATAATTATTTCATGTCTTCATCGTGTTACTAATTACCATTTATTTATTATCGAGCCCTTAAATATCTTTCCTGTTTTATCGTTATTAAAATTGTATCGAAACCTCAAAATTTCTCATAAACCCGCACCTCCTTCGTCTTTTACCAGTCCACTAATTATGAAAGGTGCGCCGTAAGATTCAAAATTTCATGTTTCATAAAATGAGGTCGGGTATGGTCGCAGTCGAATGCTTAAATGTAACGGGAGTAGTCTTTTTATCACCGCTTTGTCTATCATGACTTATCCGTCAAATTATTGATAACTGTTCTATGTAGCATCTGCACGAATACTTTCTCTCCCTCTTATTGAAACACCCTTGAAGACAGTACAGTCCCTGTCTAAATTCTCGAAACTTCTCTCACACCGGAATAGTTCCCAAATTAAACATTGGGAACTATTCTGGCGTGCAAGAAGATCCCAAATATTAACACTGACATTTATGATAGCGGAGAGAACTGTAAAGAACACAACGAGATAAGGCATCATGCACATCCAATTCTGAAGTGACACGCGCCCATGTAGCGGTGTCCCGCGCGTCCGCAGTTAGAGGGTGACCAGAACTCGGTGCACGCGGCAATCAGCTGAGAAGCATCTTGCAGTTGTCGCGGAGTTTCTTTCAGGCAACCATGAACCATGAAAAAAATAATTACAGCTGCTGTGCTGTTGGCCGCAAACGTATTTATAGGAATTCGCCGAGCACCAATTTTTACTGCTTTCCGAAGGCAGTAAAAACGGCTAGAACTTTGTACGGATTCCACTTGTTCGTCTTCCGAACTCGTCTCTTGTTACAGCTTTCCGCATACTTATTTTCGCCGCAAATACTTTTGTTGTTGACTTAACAGAACTGTAAAAGTTTAGTTTTTTTTTCTTCTTCACTTTGGAGTGAATCTATATAATAAGGCAAAATAATATCGTCGTTGTTTTCTTTGCTGTGGCTCATTTGTCATCGGCCTGTGACAGACGGCCCCGCTGCTTTACTGTCATCTTCAGACAAAAGATCCTTAACGTCGCGCACATTCCCAGAGTCAAAAAGCAGAACGTCTTCACTCAAGTTTCGACCTCGAAAAAAACTTGTTAGGACATTAACCGGCCGAAACCACGCGGCTGCGTGCCAGATGCCATATCCGCGTTTGACCATCTGCTGCGGTGAGGAGTCTCCCACACAGAACGCAAAACTGGTTACCGCTGTGGCTAAATGCAGTGCAGATTGTGGAGGCACTGGGCGTCCGTCATCAATTTTCTAGTTTGCTGTCATTCCCCATACGGTAATGCCATTTTATAGTTAAGTGTAATCCACAGCTGGGCTTAAGTTTTTACCATCGGTGACCAGCCTAGAACAGTTAAGTTCGGATTCTGAACAAGACCAAAACGCTATGGCACATGCCAGATGGATGACCTCCTATTCTATTCAATATAAGTTGCTTCCTAGTTTTTATCTTTTCGTCGACCCAAATGTCTTTTCCTCTTGATGCGCAGAGCCGGCCACGCGCTCCGTTACTCTGGTTCGCGCGGCCCATATACTGGGCCTCTGCAGATGACCTGATGGAGCAGCACACTGCAGCAACGTTAACTTGATTTCTTTCTCATAAGCGCACTGTCAGTCTGTCACTCTTTGCCATTGCTGAGGAGATAGGTCGCCCAAAGCACTCGAGAGAACACCTCCAATATTTACACAAACCCTAGAGCCAGCGAGGAGAATATGAAGATCCGGTTTCGCACATCCGTGAAGCGGAGTGGAAGTGTAAGCGTAAAGAGTGTCCTGAAGAGCTAGCTTGTGATGCGGATATCACGCAACCCCGCGAGGATTCAGAATTTCACTACCGTAGAACAGAATTTGACAAACGTGAGAGACAGGCCAGCCATAATAAATGTGAACGGCAATTTAACGCCAACGTGTTCGGCTATTCGTATTCGATCGGCAACACACTCTGAGACTCCAGCGAATTCCAATGGCTGCTGCACGCCTAGGGGCCTTTTTCATCAGTAATACGAGTATAACAGTGGAGGCGGAGTTAACCGACCAACTAGTTCCGAAATTCACGGCATCTTTGATGCTGGCCTCTAAATTGTTTGAATGCCTGAGCAGTAAATGCTCCCAAAGTGAACTCGGGCAGGACAGCACCCCGATGAAATGCATTTTTGCCACATGAGCATAGACGAAAAACTTAGAAGCAAATACATAAATAGAGCCCTATACTGCCTTCCTTGATTGCAGGCACTTTCGTTGCTCTACAAGTAACCACTAGCGCTATCTTTCACTCCGCACAAAGATAATCAGTTTTTACCTGCGACATCTTTCTATAGCACTTCCTGCCTTTCGCTTATCACGATGCATCCTGTATGATACCGAGCCCAAAAAGTACAAGGCTGTTTTCCTGGACTTATACAGATTAAATTATTATTGTCTGCTAAGAAGCTGCAGAATCGGCGAGACTAGCCGCAGGAAAGGTAGCCTAAGTTTTGGAGGACATACCGTAATCAGAAGAGAGACGCGGCAGTACACATGCAATGAAGAGGCAACTAGAGATCTTGTGGTATCTGCTGAATGGAAAAGCGACAAGTAGTACGAGTCTGCCCGTTTTTCTATCAACGTATATTTCACGTCCCTGAGATTCTCCTTCGGAATTTCCTCTGTGCCACGCTCTGCAATCAAAGGTACAGTGATGGAGGTCTTCGTTTTACCTCCGGCGCAAAGTATTTTCGTCTGCTTTCTGTCACACTATCCACCTTTTAAATGATAGCCGAACAGAATTCCTTATTTTATATAACAATGGCGATAATTTTCCCCTAATTTGCCTGGTTTTCGTTGGCAACTGTCTAATTTTCCAACAACCTCAAATGATGCGTGCACTTTGCTATTTTTCACTTGTCTATTTTCAAGGTACTCTGTATCTCTTTCCTTGCTTTTATGCATACTGTTTGTTGCCTGTCACCCTGAGCGCAAGTCTACTATCGTCCGACTGCTCAAGAACGAAAAACTTTGCCTCATTAGGGTGCAAATTCTCACGAAACCTGAACATTGGAAGCCTTAATATTGCGAAAGTGTATGTTATCAGAAAATTTGCAGTTTTATGCATTCATTATCGTGATTAACGAAGCATTCTACATGCCATAGCAATGCGTTGCTAAATATATAATCACATACGATAACCTTAGTGTCTCTTATTCATCTTCTCTAAAACTTGTTAGGGTTTTTTTACAGTTCTCCTAACTTCACCAACTTACTCTCTGTCGGGTCGACATCTGGTACGTTGAAATTCTCAATCTCTTTGAAGAAGTCCAGTACTTTACTGTAGCGCCATCCTTTGGCCTTGTACATGTCTTCCCACTGGTCGAAATCGTACTGGCTTCCTCGCACATAATTCATAGAGTTGAGAGAGCTAGTGCCACCCATAACTTTCCCTTGAGTTATAGCCGCCATCTGTAACAAAAGGCAGTCGAATATGTAAAAAGAAGGCTATTATTTTCTATTGCCATGCCTACTATTTCGTGTAATAGTGACACTACGTAGTATACCCTCTTGCTAATTCACTACCATTACCATTAATTCCCTTCTATTTAAGACATATTGGTTAAACCAAAGGCAAGTTTAGAATATTGTGCATGCGACTGCTGGAGAGTACACAGGACAAAATGCTTATTTAGGACGCCTCAGCTGCGTGCTCAGAGCACGTTCCGGACTCCGCACGAGAAACCTAGGCATGGCACCTGGTTCCCAACTGGGTGGATGTGATCATGAACCGAAACCCGCATTGGATGTAGTCGCACTTTTTTGCCTTGCTGGTCACAGCGGCTTTGGTAGCCGTATTCGCAGACCTCATCACGCATCATAGGCGTTCTGTGTGTTTTGCCTTCTCTGCGCTGTTTAAATGGCATATTTTTGCTTGCGAGATAATAGCCTTTCCGACAGACTCACAGTTACCCAGGGCTGACTTTTAAAAGGAGCACGTATGCTGTTTATATATTCAAATAATTCTTCGAAAACTATCTAAAAAATGATCAATGTTAAGTTAATTACACACGGATTATGCGTTTCACTCTGCTTTCACCAAATGCTTTTCCTATGACGCTGCATTTTAGCAGTGAAAAGAGGCGGAAACTTGTCGTGCTGTGTGTGGAATATGGAAGTAAGCATTCCCTCGACAAGAAATCAAGCCTGACTGACATTTAAGGCCCTTCAGTGCCAGTGCTGCGTATTAAACAAGTGACAGTATGGCCCTTTACCTTCCACGCTTAGTAATAAACAGTATCAGTGAATGTCCGCTGCTTCGCTGCTTCAGACGATGTCACTCGACAGCAGCCAAATTTTATAGGCGATTTCATGGCATCAAACAATATCCCAGCGAAGAAGTATAAACTACGGCAATTCATTTACTTTAGGAGACAAAAACATACCAAGGTAACTTATTTAGCCTTCACTTGGATAAATGAGCAATCAACGCAAAACAGTTTTTCACACCCTTTTTATACTGCTAAATAAACTTTCAGACACATCCCTTGCGCGAAGCAAACAAAGTTTAGCTCTGAACTATTCATAAAGCCGTGATATCAGAACATCTATGGTTAGGAAAACTTTCTACAGTAATTATTATACCCAGTTTCCTGTTATTTAACTTTCCTAGTACCTTTTATAAGCATGTAATGAACTACTGTGCCTCATCGCGGTTCCCCTGACCTTGCAAGCGGTTAAGGTAGCTGCAGAATGCGCCTAAGCATTTTACAGCGAGTATGTAGAAACTTTCCCTTCACCTCGATGGCCCAATGTGTTCGTGGCTACTGATAATTTAAATTATTGAAGTGCTTTCTCACATTCCATAAATGCTATATTCGAGGATTTCTTCATTTCACAACGTTTCTTTACAGCCTAAGCATTTGCATGGATGTTACTTTTAGCAGAACACCTTTCCTTTCCGAAAACCAGCTAGTTGCGTTGCTGCTTACGTTAGTAAAAGCATAATATTTATATTGTGCCACAAGGAATTCTGTTCACAAATATCTTACAGAAACAGGTAATAAGATGACCAGTATAAAATGTTTACCTCTTTTTCATCCCCCAATTGGAGGACTAATATTTTGTTAGCGTTCCTGCGTGCTTTTATTATTATTATCGTGACAAAGCATTTTACACACAAGCTTACAAGTATTTCAAGCGCAATGTTTCTGCCACACTTCCATAGATCTGAATTTTCTTTATCTTCATATCTTCATCTCTCGCTTTTCACTCCGTGTAATTCTTTCGAGATCTGTTTTATTCCTTATGCTACCACCAAAACCTTCCATTTTCTTCAAGCGGCTATTCTGTCACTAAGCATTTCAAATTCAATAACACTTTAAGTTAGTAAATGTGACTATAGAATACTAGCGTACATTGCACATTTTCAAAATATCCACGCTCAGTAAGCAAATATTTAATCGTTGCGAAAATGCGCGTGACACGGCTCATTCTTCCAAACTACCTAATCATGATTCCACTGCTACGTCCACTGTGCGACTGGTACGTGGCTAGGCAGTCTAATAACAGTATATTAAGCCGTATTAATATGAACGATAAAAAAGTGGCGCGTCTCACAAATCCTGGAAAATCCCAAAGAGCTGACACTTGAGGTTCTGTTGTGTAGCCCCAGCTGTTGTTGGCGTTGGCTTGAAAGGGTGCCGTAAATGGAACGTACAGCTCTTTAGTCATTTCATCCCCGGCTTCCAAGAGCAACACAGAATATTTTTCATCTTTTGAAAGGCGGTTGGCCAACACGCTGCCCGCAGAACCTGCTCCCACTGCAATGCGTGAAGAAAAGAAAAAGTGGAAAGTCAGTATAGGTTTTCTGTCTTAAGTATCGTACTAAAAAAAAATTTAAATTTACTGATGCCATCCATTCGGATTCCTTGCAGTAACTACTGTATTACAATAGCAAACAATGTGTTTTCATTATCCATACTCATGATTTACAAAACTATATCAGAAAAAAAACAGTATTTCTGCCATACTTAATAAAACGAGCTGTTTATGTGGAAACAAACCAAATTTGTCTGAAAACACTAGTGCTGCTATGGCGTTGCGAGCTTTGCAAATGTATGTTCCTCAATGTGAACGTCCAACTCGGCAGTAACTTTCACTTAGATGCAGGAAGCCATATTAAAGATATGGTATTATTTCCTATGCGTTAACTTTTCTAAAACTACTCACCGTAAACAGCTCGGAACAGTACATCAGTAAACTTTAATGCACATAATCCTCAATCACGTCGGTCTCTAAAAAATGGTTTACCCAGAATCCTGCTAAACGTGTTACCATGTTACCAAGTGGCTGACTTTGAGAAGCCTCAGTAAGAGTCCTCTCCTAGACTAAAAAACTGTGCAAGCACTGGTGAAATTTGCTTTTCAGAAAGAATGCTAGCATCTTTGGGGCGCTGTCGCATATCAGTGCATTCATAAGCTTCGCCCTGGCATCAGATGGCGCCACATAGCTGTCTCCTGTAGTGTTGCTGTATTGTACCTAGAGTGGCGTGTAGGTCCTCCATATTGCTCCTCCAAGCATCCAAATTATGAGGGGAAGACCGCAACTCTTGCATGCAGGAGCTGGACTTGGTGCAGTGGTTAGAGTGAGGTAAGGCTTATTCCACGTGTTTATTGCTGCCGAACTTTGTTTATTCTAGGCAGATTACTGTTGCATCGAATTGCACAGCTTGCTAGTAATGCGTCGGCTGCACCAAGGCCTGTCTCAATGGGTTACGAACAAAATACTCGTCATTTGGTGGATGGGTGGCGCCACCTGCTTTAAACGGCCCATGGCACATGCTTTATCTCTTTTTAAATATCGGCGAACACTTCTGATAAGATTGCCTGTTATTGATAAGAAAACATCGTTTCAGCGAACATGCGCACTCGAACGAAGTAAAATGCCGCAAAACAGGAGAACAGTAGGAGTACAAATGGAAGCAATGGTCTAGTGCTAAACGATGCAGAGGAGTTGGTTTCTGCGCAATGAATGGATGCTTTTCAACCATGTGATCGCGTTTAACGATTAGAGGCACGAATACCGGGGAAAAAACAAACGCGCAACTCTAGGTACTTATAGAGTAACTCTAGTCTCCTGACAGGCACACAAACTCGGATATAATTTCCAAGAAAAGTATGGGGCTTTGAGAATCACACCGAACTGCTGTTTTTACAACTACTGATTTTAGTAATCATTAAAGTAATAGAGAGGCCCTCCTATGAAGTGTTACATGAGGGGTAGGCATTACAGCAGCGTTTAATAGTTGAACATAACCATCGCTGGGACGCTCTTAATTATAGCACTCAATTTAAGATACTAATTATTGCTCACTGTACACACTTTGTTCTAAAACGCTCTTTATGGGGTAAGTGTCTTAGTGGCAGTGAACGTCGGCTTTTTCTTCTGAAATCATCACGCTCCAGGCAAGTCGCTGAGAGTTCCTATCCCAGCCATTGAAAACCCATGGATGAGTCTTAGCGAGCATCCTAGACATCCAACTCATTCCTTCAGATGCAATCTCCACCCTGATCGTAGCTTTGCCTTTCGTTTCAGAGTAACATTTTTTCCGGAATTCATGAGAGTAGAAATAAGGTTATTTATGAAAAGCTTCATAATTCGGATTTTATGAGGTAACTATCAGCGGTCGAATTTGTTTGGTACTCAGCTCTATTTTATGCAGATTATTTTTAAGTAATAAACAAATGTCACGTTGCCCTCTAAAACTTCGAGAAATTTTTTTTTCCATATGCCGCAATTCGTGGCGTACATTATATGCTGCTCAGCATTTCATCGCCTGTGCAAGACCTGCCTGCCTTTTTTCGTATAGTTCGAAAGCATTAATTCAAAGTCGCAGAGATAACCTTAAACGCAGAAAAGTGTTGAAGCAGGACGTTGAAGCGTGGCCGCGGATGGCTAAATGATGCTGGTAAATCTGGTCCTTTTATGCGTTTTGGCTTTTCGCTTTCACAATGGGCTGTTCGAGCTTGGCTGCATGGCACCAAAATGCATGCGCTTCCGAAATTGCTGCTGGTAAAGCAACATCTTCAGTACACGTAGCTCATCAAAATAGCCAAGATTTGTTAAGCCACAGTGCACACCTCTTGCCAAATAAGCAGACTAAACGTGATAATTAAAAGTCAGCTATTCAATATTAGTTCACTATCATACTAGTCAGTACGTCTTTGTTGTATTCTACTGCGCTACACCGCTGACAATGCTGCGCAGAAAAGAGCATTCTTCTAACTCAAAAAGCATCTTTTTAAACTTGAAAAACATCTTAGATGAAAAACCCGGTATCGCTCATTACAATGGTGTTTTATAACTTCTCTTTGATGTTCCAATCCAAGACGTGTAAAAAATTTGTTGCCTTGATTTATTCTACTTTGCAGTATACGTGCAGTTGGCATATTTTTGGCGTCTCCTAATAAAGTCTCCTAATATTGTTTTTTTTATTCAAATGCATTCCCATAAAAAAAAGGGACTCACCTATGATGTAGTCGTAGCTCCCACGTAGGGTTTTCCCGGTTTCCTGCGCCAGCAGTCCATGACAAAGGGACAGCCACGCGGCCACGGTGATTAACGCTGCCATGACTGCCGCTATGGCGGCTAAGAAAAAGGCGTCAAGTGTCGGGAACCAGAAACTACCGTAACACTGGCCACTCTAATTTGGTTCCAAGTGCTTAGCACCTTGAACGTTAGGGCTCGGCTACTTTACGAACTAGGTCAGGAAAGTGACTGGCTCCGCCGACAGAATTTTCTTACGAAGCAGCGCCTTAAATACACCCGCTTCGACTTGAAATAATGAGCTGCATTGATGAGCCAAGATTGATTGTCACTATTAATTCACTGTCACATATTAGGCATTTTTTTATTTTCAGCGCCAGCTTGAAATGCGCTTTTGACATCTCTGCAAATTGCGTGCATTAAAATCTTTTTTTTCTAAATTTCTCTGAGAGATTTCACGATCTAAACACAGAGGGCGGGATATTTAAATTGCAGGGCATGAATATTACAGAATATCTAATAAGCATGGTATGAAAAACTCTTCTCATCACATGATTTTAACAGCAAAGCAGTTTGTATGCTTGTTTGAAAGTCAAATCAACTGCCACAAGACAAGCAGGTTAGGGAGATTATGGAGGCCATGAGTATTGCACGTGTAGGCATCAGGCTTGTGAGCGTAGCATCACTTGCACCATCACGAAAATAGCTCGCGTTTTAAGATCGATGGCAACAAGCAAAGAGCTGGTTTTAAGCAATGATATATATCAGTTTACCTGATTGCTGCTTTTTGTTTCTTGCGGGTCGTTCCAGCATGTATTTTTACGCGGCAAGGGGAAGCAATAAACAGCTGATAGTCAGTGCTCGTGTGGTGGTGTGTTCCTTCTCTCTCTGTCTTGTTCCACGCCGCTTTTAGCATAGCACACTTGAAACTGTGCCGATTTTCCAGAATTAGGTTATTTTTCCGTATTGTTTATGTAGTTCATAATATCAGAGAAATTTATATGTTCTAGTAAGTAACAGGAAACTAAAATTTTATTTATATGTCTTGTTAATTTATACAGGTTGCAACTACACCCTTCTAGGCACTACTGCAAGAGTTAGGTGTAAAACATGATCCACAGAAGACCTTCCGGGGAATATACAAAATATATTCATAATGAAAATGGGAAACCAACAATACAACACTTCAATGACGTCAACATAATGGTCAGTACAAAATGTACAAAATATATACACAAGGTGTTCAGATCTGGAATACTCTTCCACAAGAAATAAAATACGCTCAAGATTTTGCACTTACAACTAAAAAATTCTTTCAGCGCTTGCAATAAATATGTTAAAGGACATCTACCTGCTGTTCGAATCCCATTTATTATTGTAACTGAACATGCACTATGTTTTTGAATTGAAGCGACTGTTCCTTGTTGTGCTTTCTTTTTTCATTTGTGTTATGTATATATCCCTGTCTCCACTCTTCCAATTTTTTATTGTTCATGTGACGAAGTGTCTGCATTATAAAATTTCATTTTTAGGACCCATAACTAGCCTACGGCTACGGGTCCAAGCAGTACTGGACACACTTTTATTGTATTTCCATGCATAAATAAAGAATTTGAGTTTCAATTTGAACTTCGAAGCTTTGCAATGTCAAGGTTTACTAAGGTGCTGGTGTAACAATGTACAAAACGAAGAAATTGGTGGAGTGACCATCAAAGTTATTGTTGTATAGTATCTGCTATTCTAGATCTCTCTATTGTTTCTCTTAAATATTGTTAATAACTAAGTCGGCACAGTCTTGTAGAGGTTTTCCGGGCTATGTCAAGTTGTGATTCACAGCTTTTAGCCCAGATATCCTTCCAAACTTCTGGTAATATAAAAATAAACTGAAATCCAGGAGACAGCTCCAGCCGTGCAGAGTGCTGGTGAAGAAAAAAAGGAAATTGGTTGGTAACAACTGTATTCAAAAGTCCTGCAGAGCTTTCGCCGACGGGGCCTTAGGTCTCCCACGTGGGGACGTCGAGGTGTTGCCTCGCCGTCGCCTCGCGGGCTTGATGGACGGCCCAGAGTTGGTCACCGAGACTGGGGCGGCGCAAGGCAGCGGCCCACCGCGGCGGGAGGGTTCCGGAGTTAGCACCGTCAGGGTTTTTGCTACAGTCCCAGAGCATGTGGGGTAAATTTGCTATAGCAGTGTGGCGGACCTTGCATATATTCGTCGGGTATGTTCCTGGGTAGAGTCTGTGGTATTGTGCCGGGTTGGGGTACGTGAGCGTCTGCAGTTGTCTGAGGGCCACCGCGTGCGCCCTGTCCAGCTTGTCGTTGGGCGCAGGGAAGGTTCGGCGGGCCAGGCAGAGGGCCTTGGTAATTTCGTTGTATGTGGTCAAACAGTCTTTGGTGCTGTCCCATGGACGACGGTCGCCGGCGCGGTTCGCGAGCTCGCGTGCCTTGGCGTGTGCCGTCTCGTTTCGGTTGCGATATGTGTAAGTGTGAGAAAATTTAGTCGGCATGCGTATTCTTCGACTTTCATAGTGTTGTCCACGCACGCGGACACCTAAGCTCTCTTTTTAGGTAAACTTCACTATTAATTCGGCTTTATTTTCTACAATATTAAAAACCAGTCCTAATAGTAAGTACTTATGCCTCACAGAGAGCAAAGGCCGCCGCAAACGTTTCACAATTTCAAATGACCGCTAAATGAAACCATAATCACCCGACGCAAATCGAGCTGCACGCTCCTGCATCCGCTATATACCGTTTCCGCGCTCTAGGAGAAAAAGCGGCTGCGGCTCAGCGAGGAGACCTTTTCTCCTCTTGTTTGCCTGTGTGGCGGACGAGCAGCGGGAGCTTCGAAAACCAATTGTTTTATCGAACATCCAGCGCATCATAACGAAGAACAATTTTTCATGGTATAATCAGACTTCTGATGAGTCATCAGCAAGAACATGGTCTAGTTGCTTGGATTTCAAGACAAGACAAAACAGAAACGAGGTGTTTTGCGTTAACTGTCGCGTCTTTATTAATGCGAAAGCATTAGATGGCTATGTCCCGAGTTTCGCGTCAGCAAAACTTTCTCCGCACGATTACGTCGTTCTGTAAAGATACATGCTCAAAACTTTGGTTCTGTTAGATAGTGTGTTATGAGGTCTCGGTGTGGGAAAATATTTGGTTCATGTGGTATAGTTAGCTATTTAATCAAACCCGCGAATTACACCTCAACGTCCCAATAGCCACGGACGTCGACATAGCTTCTCCGCACGGTTGTATTGTTCTTTAAGATATATCTGCAAAAGTTTGATTGTGCTAATGCGTGATGAGTCCTTGCTGTGGGAATATTTTGGCTAATTAATTGTAATTAGCTAATTATTAAACGCGCAATTTCACTTTGATGTCACAATAGCACGTGTTTATATCCAGTTTTTCTTGTCAGCAAACTTGCTCCGCACGATTACCTCGTTTTGTGAAGATTGTGTTATGCGTGATGAGATCTTGCTGTGAGAAACATTTGGTTGGGAAAGTGCCATGCCTTCGCATTCCACCACGTAAGCAGTCTAGAGTGCCCTCAGAATTTTTTTTTTTTTTTTGCTGATGCGCTCTCTTTATTCAGGCAGTCCTGCACGATCACAGGACAATGGGGAAGTAGAGGGGTGTATTTTAAGCTCAACACTGTTTCTCGCAAAAATGAATTTCATAGTCCAAACAATCAAAAAATCTATTGTGTGTTAAGTCTATGTTTACCTTCAGAGAGACTGCGCGTCCTCCAACGCTTAAACGTGTACAGCTGTCAATAAACTATCGACATGGGCAGAAAGAAATCGATTACAGTTTTCTCCACAGAAAACCATGGTAGCTGTATTCTTAATCAAGCGAGGCTTGCTGAACGATTCCAGCTTACAATTAAGTGAAACCGAATTGCAGTAAAAAGTGCACACGCTTTCAGATATAGTTTTCGACCAAAACTTTCTTCTACACAAACACCCTGAAGAAAGCTTCTCGATCCCTATTTGTCCTAAAGGAACTTTCACAGAAGTGAAAAAAGGGGGTCTGATAGGACATGTCCTTTGCACATTATCGAGCTTTAGTAAGCTCCTGTCTAGATAGCGAGTGCATAGTGACGGTTCCGGTGGGCTGACCTACTTAAAGGGACTGGACCCAGTATTTACCTTAGGTCTCCGCCTTCCAGTGTGGCATAGAGGATATCACCTATACAGTCTCAACGCAGAATGCAACGAACCACCCTTTGCAGATGGCATTGTGTCGATGTGCACATATGACTTAAATACCCGTTCACTAGCAAAATATCTGTGCTAGCATTTTGTTATAAGTGACCGCCCGAACATATGTTTAACAAAAACTTCAAATAAACAGACCGTTCCTCCTCCTCCACTTTGAAGAAAAATGCCAATAATTGGTTACACTGGACAAACTGCCCAGTATTGTTAGGAGCGAACCCACAGCCACCTTGGTACACTTTTCCTGCTAAATGGTGACTTTTGCGTTAACATTCCCAAAAACCAGACCCCACAGCATGCTGCAATAGTCTTTCGGAGTAAATTAAAAATACAAGAATGACTCAGATTTTTACGCAGATAGTTCGAAAACAGCGCTCTACATTGGGAGTGTGGTATCACAAGAGGAAGAGGAAAAAATAGGCTGCATCGGTGTACATCAGTTTTTGATGCACAATGATACACTACTGCTGTAAGTGCCGAAAAAATACTGAATAGAAACATTGAAAAATCATTATCTACACTGACCATCAGAGTGTAATCAATGCACTACAGTCTAGAAACGCCGCTCAGCCCTTAATAGGAGACAAAATACATATTGTAATAATAGATGAAAGAAAGGGAAGATTTGTTAATTCATGCTGGGTCTCTATATTCATGTTGGAATTGGCGGGAACACGAAAGCTGCACGTGCGTATTATGCCGAAATGAAAAAGTAAATATACTGCCAAAGGACTGCTTAAATTTAACTCAGAGTACACTAAAAGCTTTATTGCACGCTTCATGATATAACAAAATAAAAAAGTATCTGCAACTAGACCATCAAGAAATAGAAGTCATATCTAGTCATGAAGAACGCTTTATCGAAGATATTTAATGCCGCCTGCGTTTTGCCCACCCGCATATCACACACGATTTTATGTCATTGAAAAAATAAACTTCATGCGAAGCATGTCAAGATGAACTCACAAACAACCACGCACTAATCTCACGCAAAAAAAAACTTGAGAGACTACGGTACATCTCATTCCAAGCTAGCCTACGGCAGGAATAAAATGGCCTTGTTGAACTTAAATATGTTTTGATCTCTTATATGAAATAATGCGTCTATATAAAATGCGATTTTAAAGACAAGAAATGTAATAGCTAACACAAAAGCAAAACACTCAACCCTATTTTTCGCGCATGATGGTATCAGTTGCTTAGGCGCCATAAAACCAAACACCACACAATACATCAATATTACAAACTGCGAACAAACAGGTCACTCTGAGTTTTGCAGCTATATAGCGCGAAGTTCAGCGCAAGCTAATGCTCAGCTAAAATGTAGGGAGGTCGGCAGTTGCAAAAGGCTCTTGAAGTGCAGAAAAAGAAGCCAATGCTGATGCCGTGAGATTTTTTTAGAGCCACACACGATTGCACAAAGAACCAGCGTAACAAAATGGGTTGGGCTGAATTTGCTTCTAAAAGGGCTTCGTGGTTCCTTAGTGGTTCGTTTGGCATCCGTTCACCTCCAATGCCTTCACTGCGCAGCTTTGGAAGAAGATAAAAGCATATGCAGATTTACGCTTTTGCAGGGTGAAGAAGCTAACAGGAGCCGAAAGTTCGGAGAAAACGTAAAGTACGTTGGTCAACTGAAAGCTGTACACGACCCTATGCTGCTGTGATCTTAAATAGTACAAATTTAACCATTTAGGTAAAAATTCTCGTTCATTACTTCGACCATTAGAGCGTGGTGACAATGATGAGGATGTATAAGAAAAAGAGGGAAGAGCTGAACACGCGATTAGCTGTCATTACAGCTACTACGACCAGCACGGGCGGAAAGGTCAGCTTGGGGAAAGCTTGGGGGAAGGAGTTGAGCAGGTGTAATGCGGCTCACCGCATTACACCTGCATCGCGCGAGCAGTAGCTACACATGTGGATCCTTCGCTGTACGCTTGCGTGCACAGTTGCAATTAGAGCTAAAGTTATAATTCATAACTCAAAATATGGGCTCCACAAAAGATAAAACATAGGCATCCCGATAGTTAGCGGAGCGCGGCACTTCGGCGCCGCTCTAGCGGCTACCGCTGCTTACAACCACTTCAGCCGTGCAGCACTGACGACCTCTTGATCGGGTTATGTGGTTTGTTGCCTCACTAAACAAAACCAGCCGTATACTCAGTTTAGGAACGACGCAAAACACCAAGCTGCCGGAAAGCGTTCACAAGAACGCGTGGCAGGCGCTGCATCAACTCCGTACCCACAGCCCAAGATGGCACCGGTGCGGGCTTTTAGGCGTGGCTCATACGGGGCGCCACCGGCAAAGTGACGACGACCAGGCATCGAAACTAAAATCGTCTAGGGAGCTTTTCACCCTAACCCTCTATACCCTCGTACGAAGCGGGCTGGGGAGACGGGGACGCCACCACTCGGCCCTGCAGCCACTCCACGGCCGTGCTCGGCAGGCTGTATATTTTTTTGACGGGGGCTGTACGTGGGGGTGGTGTACGTCTGCAAAAAACTATTTTCACGCGAAGGTGTCTGTGTGCTGTTCGATATCAGCGCACGTTAAAGATCCCCACGTGGTCGAAATTATTCCGGACACCTCCGTTGCGACACCTCTTTCTTCCTTTCTACTCTCAGTCTTCCTTTATGCCTTCCCTTACGGCGCGGTTCGGGTGCCCAATGAGATATGTCAGAAAGTTACACCATTTTTTTTTCTCAAAAATCAATTTTCAATTTTTTCAATATTTCGTGCTCAGGAAAGCTAAAACGCCAGCCATTCTTTTCATCTTCTTTATAAAGTAATTACAACACTAATTCCGTTTCGACTATTTCGGTAACCGTTCGAGACATTTACATAGCACTGCGAAAATCTTGGCCATTAGAGCGCTTAGCCTACTAATTCATCTACGAAATCTGAGAGAAGACTTCGGCACTAAGTAACGCTCTTCCCCAAAGAACATTTTGTAAGAGCGCATAGTTATTTAACTTTTACTGCATTTTCCTAATATATCGCCACATGTGCCTAAGATTGTTTGGTTTAACTTATATTTATGTATTATATCTCTAAGTATCGGAATTGCGGCCATTTAGAGGGCATAAAACCTAGTGCGGTTAAAAGTCATCTGAAATTTGATATTCATAATGTCATTATCGCAACGAGACTCCAGAACTTCTCTAGGTTTTAGCGAAAGACTCACTTAAGAATATTAAATAGAGGAATTTATTTGATTCATTACTTCAAAATGTCATCCCCTCATGTTGGAAAAAATAAACATACATGTGCAAATTTTATACCCTGGTAGTCAAATTAAAAAAGGACCATTCTTTGAGAGATGGACACATCACTTCTCTTATCTTGCATTACTGAATGTTGGCTTCAGCAGGCAGTGCTTAGAAGGCCGTAGGAATGAAAATCGCTTTGATTGCACCCATAACCTTTTCCAGATGCCGACATTAAGACAATTACATGCTTTACTTTTGCACGAGGTACCTGATGTAAACAAGCCACGTGTCACCTGAAGGCTCTCTGCTTTGAGTCTCATTGTCCGACTTTAGACTGGGCACAATAAATCCCACGCATCAAAGTGGCAGGTGTGTTTTGTACTAATTCCTTTGTTTTCGGTGTTACTTATATTCGTAAAAGCCAATAAAAGCAATGCTAATGTATCTGACTGCTTAATTTTGTTCCAAGGCTTTCGACAAGATAACACACAGAACACATACATTTTCTTTGTGTGTGGGGGGGGGGGGAGATACTCATGGAATTCTGTGCCTTTTTCTGGCTTCTCCACGTGGGTAATCATTAATGCAAAAGACTAGATGGCTTCATCTTCAATTACATTCGAAGAAAATCGAAGTAACTCCTGCGAAAAAAGCAGTTATAAAAGCAGTTAATTAAAGATGTTCTCGGACGTGCTGAATAACTTTTGCGACGAGGAAGGCTCTCTTTAGTGACTGTCTTTCATTTTCTACGATAGTTTTCTGTTAAATCTGCTATGTATTACTTGACAAGCAACTGACTTGCTTATAAAGCCCGTTTGCTGCCGTAGCCCTTTGTCGTTGTAAGAATTATCCCCATAATATGTGTTAGTTTTTTTAGCGCCATGATTATGACTAGCAAGTACACCGCAGGTTTTCCAGTCCTGTCGATCATACCTCTATGTGCTCAGGGTTTCGCGTAAGATATTATCATTACCGCAAAAATTTATTCTTCCTTATGCATATGAGTATCACACTTTACAGCCGTTCTCTTCAGAACAGCAAAAAAATTTCATGAACATACGTCTTCATTTTCACCTAATGAACAAACTGTTGCTACCTGTAGTACTTGCAAGTGTTGTGTACCTTAGAAACATAAACACATGAGTGCAGTGAGGTCGGGGGGGGGGGGGGAAGCAATTAAAGAATTAATATATTCACTAGGCCTTCCGGCTATCTCCATTGCTAAAGGGCAACGCTAACAATTCGTGCATGATTAAATTAGACATTTAATATCACACATAGTTTCATCTAACATATGAGTGCATGTGAGTTGAGCAGGCGATCGCTGCAATCTAAAGTGTTCTCAAATATTTTTCCGCGGCCTAGTCGCCCAAAGCTCGACGAGATTCCGAAACACCGTCTAAGAATGACACTATTGCTTGCCCATTTCAGCTATTTTCTAGCTACAATCTTTTCTCATTCGTTCCAATAGACGTCGAAAACCGAACTGAGAGAAGTCGATAAGTCTATAATCACAACTATAAATTTTGGAGGCATATGAGGAAAGAAATAAGCAAACATTCAATGTGCATCGCACAACATTATGTTCCTACGCCCAGGGATTCCGCTCTTTTTCAAGATGTACCAACCTTTTGGGAGTGATTCGTTTGCTGCCAACAAAAGTGCTTGAAAATGTACCCACGTGATTGATGCGCACACTATCTGATCGCATCATCGTCAGCCTGACTACGCCCACTGCAGGCTAAAGGCCTCTCCCATATGTCTCTCCAATTAACCCTGTCCTGTGCAAATTGTGGCCCCCTATCCCAACAAACTTCCAAATCTCATCCGCCCACCTAACCTTCTGCCGCCCTCTGCTACGCTTGCCTAAACTGCCACTTTGTTACCCTTGAGAACCATCGGTTATCTTGCCTTCGCAAAACCTGCCCTGCCCGAGTCCATTTCTTCCTCTTTATTTTGGCTAGGATGTCCTTAACTCGTGTATGATTCCTCACCCGCTCTGCCCGCTTCCAGTCTCTTAACGTTACACCTATTATTTTTATTTGCTACGCATGCGGAGTGGCGCATGTCAGTTGCCTCTCTAGCCGGCCCGAACCGCACACGCTCACTAGGGCATGTCGGCTTATTAGGGGCTCGAGGGAGGCTTGTAAATACCTCATCGCCAGTAAATCACGTTTGTGTTGTTAGTGGGTTTTCGTTTCCTCAGACACCAATGTTACTTGCGGCTGGTACAGTTATTGAAGAGGAAGCTTCACTACGCTAGGTTTTCAAGCTGTCGCGGAACGACCCGTTTTGACCTTCAAGCGATTTAGAGGTCACGCCGAGCGAAGCAGTCACGTCGGCCACAGCATAGGAGGAGAGGCTAGGTCAGGCTGACCACGGGACTGATTCGGGTATGGCCAATCCAGTGGTGACCTCGAAATTTAGGTGGCCACCCCCGACATTGGCCCACCCATGGCACCAAATCTGGCCACTTCTCAAATCCGCTTCCGCTTCCTTCCAGGTTTAACCAAAGCTAAACCGCTGCCAATTATTTATTTCACACACAATGGGGATACATGGGAATATTTACCGAGAAGAGGAATACCGCGGTCTTTATCAGCTTCTCCATCACGTTATCGCGGTGGCTTGAGGACAGCAAGGCCCTGCCAACATGTATGACAGGATTCCGCCGAGGTCTTAGTGCCCAAGATAGCGTCTTAGACTTGGTCAGTCACAGTGTACACCAGAGAGCTTACGGCCTTTCCACCTTAGCCATTTTTCTTGACGTTACGAACGCTTACGACAGCGTGCTTCAGAGCTCAATTCTAAACAGTTTGCAAGACATGGGCATACACGGCCATATGTTAAGCTTCATTTACAAGTTTATAAGTGATCGCGCGGTTCGTGTACGGTTAGGGAGTACGTTAAGCACCGAAAGAGTTCTATCACGAGGTGTGCCTCAAGGAAGTGCTATTTCCCCCACGCTCTTTAACGTCGTAATGGCTGGCCTTCCCGATTCGTTGAAAAAGAGTTGCAGGCAAGTGCGTATGTCACTTTATGCTGACGACATCTGTATTTGGATTACTGGCTAGCAACACAAGCGATTAGCCCTGATAGCTCGACAGGCTCTACTTCCGGCACAAGCTTACCTTAAAGGTGTGGGATTGTCTCTGTCAGTGTAAAAATCCGGCTCTGTTCTGTTTCCAGGTGTAGGAAGACGTCAAGCGCGGTTGAAGATAGACCTCGGTCACTCTTGCATCCGTCAACTCAACCACACGCATTTCTTAGGCGTCATTATTGACTCCCGTCTACAATGGCGAAAAGCTGTAGACGCGATTGTTTCATCTATATCTACTCGTCTCAATGTGATCCGCCGAAATGCACGTGAGCAATGGGGAAACCATCCTTCTTCAATGGTCAAACTTCATGAAGCGCTGGTGGTCAGTCGCATAATGTATCAATTACTTTTAATTTCCCCCTCGGCATCACAACTTGAACGTCTCGAAGCTGTCCACAGAAAGGCCCTAAGAAGAGCCATTGGAGTTCCCCGGGCGGCTGCGAATAAGGCAGTACTTCATGAGTCCCTATCGAAACCTCTTAGCCTTGTCGCTTCTCAGAGACTACTAATGCATCTTGGCCGCCTAGGAGAGACGGCAGCTGGGCGATTCCTTCTCCAGCGGCTCCGCAAGAGATATGAGTCGAAGGCTTACTTGGCACTCAATACTCTTAGTTCTTTAGGCATTAATGTCCGAAGGCAAAGGAAACAGTTGAAACACCCCTTGTCTTTTCCGACCCTCGACTGTAAGGTCACAATTCCCCGTGTGAGCGCAAAGCGCAGCTCTCCTTTGGCAGCAACGCGTTCGCTTGTACTTGAACTCTTGGAAACAGAGTATACCTGCCATCTTCAAATTTTCATGGATGGTTCTGTGGACAAGGTCAAACAAGCTAGCGCAGCGGCATTTTACATTCCTTCTTTGGACTGTAAGTGGTCCGTACGCTGTACTGCTGTCGTATCCTCCACAACGGCTGAAAGTGTTGCTATTTAGGCGGCTTTACGGAAGTTAGGGTCTTGTCCGGCTCAACCTGTTGTCATCCTAACTGATTCAAAATCTGCCCTTCAGAGGTTATAGCGCGGATTCCCCACTGACGCCATGTCTATAAGCTCTCTGCGCTTGGTGCAGAATCTGCACAGCAGAGGCTTTACTATACATTTCCAATGGGTGCCCTCTCACATAATAGTCAACGGTAATGAGGTGGCAGACAATCTCGCCCATAAAGCTCTCTCAAGGATTCCATCAAAAAAGTACCTAAAGATGGAAAAAGTCTCTGCAGGAAAACGGTGCTCAATCACTTCAGTACCCTGTGGAGTGCGTCCCACAAACCATGTGTGACCAAGGGACTGAGAAGATCTCAGGCGACCCTTCTACATCAAATTCGCATGGCCTCTGCTCGCACTCCTGCATGAATACATAAGACCGGCATAGCATCGTCTCCGCTCTGCTCTTTATGTGGTGTGTGCGGGGATATCGAACATTATATTATGTACTGCCCAGAGTACAACGCGGAAAGGCATGTGATGTTCGCTTCCTTCAAGAAGACAGGAACCCGTCACAGCACAGTGCAGGACATTGTCTACCCGAGTGGAAACCAGACATGCAGAAGGGAGGCTGCACGCCTTCTTTTAACATTTCTGCAGGACACGGATCTTGTTTATAAATGGTGACAGCAGGAACGGACTATGGCCTACTGTGATGGAATGTGTGCGTACATGGTGTCTTCCGGAGTGGACTACGTTATAATGTGAGTGAATGTGTGTATGGATTGTGGCACTACAATGGGCTATGTTCTACTGTGACTGAATATGTGCATAGATGGTGACTTCTGGAGTGGACTGTGATGTGGACTGTGTGGATTTATTGTGTGCATAAACTACGGGAGAGAATGTGTGCTATTACAAGAGACTGTGCGTATAGCGGTGTAGATGCGAGAGGCTTCAGGACATTGTTAATATAGAAGGGACGCTGCGGTGGAGCAACTGCCGGCAGATAAAGCAAGGCTAACTCCACCTGTAGCATTTAGCACCTCAACTCAACTACCGCGGTCTTGGCGCACGCACTGTCTCGTGCGGCTCTGGGGGTGGGGTGTTGCATCAGCTGAAACCAAAGCTGACTAGAATCACAACGGGAACGCGATCAGTTTGCTTTCCTGCAACCCCCTATCTTCTCCGGGTGTTTAGCGTTCGCGTCTAATTTTAAATGAACAAAATCATGTGTGTACGTAAATTTCAACGCAAACTTAATGCGATGTAGTCAAACTTAATCTGCAGTTCATTCGATGTGGCTTATCTAAACATCCCAGAATTCAATACCCATGTGAAAGTTTACTATTATTATTTGATCTTGCGATATGCGCTCTAAGATGTATGTATGTATGTCTTGTATAATGGCGTATACTCCAAAAAAATATAATGGAGGCCCCTTTGATTACCATGGGAATCTATTACCAAACAAACATAAAAACGAACACAGCAAAAAACACATATATTGCCTTGTGAACGAACTCTTAGGTCCACCAACACCACCAGTGCTTTAATCTAGCCATGCAGGACTTTTCTCGGCAAATAGGCTAGCGTACTAACAATTACAGCTGGGAGCTCAGAGCGATCTAGGGTGGATCTGTCTCGATCCATCTGTTTATGAAAGGCATGGCCGAATATTAATTGCGATGAGCTGGAGCTGCTAATATCGTGTTCATCATGTGCAACATCCGTCCACCCGCCAGCATTTGGGCTGAGTTTCGCCTTTAGTTGTGTCGCTTTGCTGGTAGCGCAATCACTAGATTGGATTAGACAACTAACCAGCACAAGCGACAAACTAGATTTCCATATTTCTCGGTTGCTTCATATGCTTCTGGTGCTTGTCGGTTCTCCGAGGGGAATTATACAGTCAGATGATGTGACGACTCATTCCAACCATGAACAGCTAGACCCACTGAACATTCATTTAAAAGAGGCGTTAACACATTGGAAGAGTAGGCTCGCAAAACAAGCGTAGAACTGGCGCCACAGGCGTCAAGCTACACTCACGGTGCGAACAAAAAAGGAAGAAGTGTAGAGGCAACTGAAAAGTCACCCTTAAAATTGGATACCATACATTCCAAGATGTGAATGAGCCTAGAATCGTTGGGCTAGACATCGATTACTTAGCAAAGAAACACAATTGTACTCTAAACCAAAAAAAATCAGCAGCGAATTCTATGTTTTTGACCAGACGCATATTATTACAGAGAGGAGGAGCCCGCGCACTGGTGGCCAGACGTCTTTAACACTCTGTGCTTCAACCTCGGATACTGCATCAACTGACGAGTAGACAGTGGAGTGGGACAGCTGGAAAGAATAAAAAGGAGCGCAGTGCCCACCATAATGTCCTCACCGAAAATTCGGCTCATCATAATTCTCCAGAACCATGCACAGTGAACGATATGCCGGAGCACACTGAACCTCCAGAGGAAATTTAATTTAGAGAAACACCAAGGAGGAGGGGGAAAATATTTATTAAGAGCATAAATACTGGGTGGGTTAACTAGGAGAACCCATTGGTCGCCACCATAATCCGGCCCCTCTCAACTAGCGATTTCTGGACCAGGGGACTGTGGCTATGAAGGGTTGCCTCCCAGCGCTCATATGTCGGATCGGGATTGCTGTCCAAGTATGGGTTTTCTTGACGTTCTCAAACAGTGTGAAAGAATGTGCCAACTGCTCCACAAAAGGGGAAGGACAAATCGTACAGGTGTCTGGATACCATTTACTCATTAGGTAAGGATTGGGCAGAGTATTAGTTTGTAGTCGCCTGATTATGTGCTCTTCAAATTCGCTAGGGGTTTTGTGAGGAAGAGGATATTTCCTTCTTATGATCTTATAGTACTCCGTATTTCTGCGTAGCTTAGTTCGGGTGAGGGGTTGTTAACTGTGTCATAGAGAGGCTGCGTTCCCGATGCTCGGGGGAGGAGAGCTCGAGCAGCTGTGCTGGCCGCCTCATTGCCCGTCGTTGAGAGGTGCCCTCGCGTCCAGAAGATCTGGATGTCGGAAGGATTAGACGTTTCCAAAATTTTCCTACACGGAGCACCAGCGCGATTTCTGATGTAATTGCGTACCGCTGGTTGTGAGTCGGACATAACCGTTGCCTCGCTGTTCTTTGATATCGCTAGTGCGGTAGCTGCTTCTTCAGCCTATGTGGTATCCAGCGCTTCGATAAGACTGCTTGCAATTATATTCCCCCGGGGTGAAACTGCTGCAATTGCCGCGACCCCGTTAACAGGGCCAGCCGCAACGACGTAGATCGTGCCCTTGCTTCCATCACAGCGCTTAGGGGTCTAGCTCCGGCTAGTCTGCGTCCTCTGTTGTATTCCTCATCCATGCGCTTTGGTACGGGGTGAGTCGTGATGTGTGATATTGTCTGCATGAGCATGTTTATCTTGTCGGCGACTTCCCGGGGTGGACGGTTTCTCAGCTTCTGTAATATTTTCCTGCCAGGCTTAGATCTTGATAGCCTGACTATTTGGTTGACACGGTGGGCCTCTCTTATTTTCTGGATGGTGGATGGAGTTTCTGGACAAGAGCAGCAGCGACAGCGAAACGTGCAACATCTAAGTCTTCTCTTATTTGTGTGCAGATTCCCGCTTACCCAGTCAACCACTCCTTCCACCCTCGCCTGCTACCCTCAACTGCAAGCCGCATCATCGGCAGTTACACGTGCGGGTTTTGCAGCTGCGCATACCAACCTTCCGGAACAGTGCGGTCGCCCTTCCGGTGGCCGCTGCTATAAAATCAAGCCGGCATTAAGGGACCGCCACAAGAGCAGCAGCGACAGCGAAACGTGCAACATCTAAGTCTTATTTTATTTGTGTGCAGGTTAGTTCTAACACTACCGTGTTTTCTTTTTCTCTTGTAATACTTTTCTGCTGTCCCTGCTGCTGCTCTGGTTGCAACTTTTTATTGATAATGCCTCCCTGTTCCGAAATAGTATTTTCTTAGGACCGTCCCACTTGCCAAGTATATAATTCTCAGCGTTGTTCCCGTTTGTTACACCTGTCGCATGCACTATGTGGATTAGAGAGGCCGACTTTCTCAAATTTAAAGATGAAATAAGGCAGGAGCCTAAAGTGTTTCGCGAATCACTAGAGAGGGATTTGCGCAATGAAATCTGGTATTTGAAAGCTGAACAAAGGAATCTTGTGCAGGGCCTTGATTTTGCTCACGGCAGTATTGATGAACTAAAGAAAAAACTGGAATCAGAAGTCTTGAAAAAAGAACGTCTTGCAACAGAAAAGGAAGCCCTCCGCAAAAAATGTATCGCAGCAGAAAGTAAAATTCAAGATCTTGAAGATCGTATGGTGTCTTCAGAGCAGTATTCTCGCAGGGCAAAAATCGAAATTCAAGGCGTCATTCAGAAAAAAAATGAAAGCGTGACAGATTTGCTTGTTAGGATTGGCGATGCTGTGAAAGAACCGACAGCGGAAAGTGACATTGAAGCCTGCCACCGGGTGCCGACACGAAAGGCTGATAAGACCAAAAGCATTGTCGTGCAGTTCAGGACACGCTCAAAACGAGATGCTGTCTTGAAAAAAGCCAAGAAAGCACGGCTGACAATTGACGACCTCGGCCTTGACGATACAGCACCTGTTTTTGTAAACGAGCACCTCTGTCCCGCGCTCAAGAAACTACTTGCGATGACTGTAAAAAAGAAACACGAACACAAATGGAAATCAGTTTGGGCGTATAGCGGCAAAATCTACGCGAAGCAATCGGATGGCAGCTCGGCCGTGTTGATAGCACATGAAAGTGATCTTGAAGGCATATTTGATCAGTCGGAATAGGACTTGTTCTTTCTGATAACAACGCAGATTAGCTAGCACATCATGGATTCCTCTATGAAGTACCAAGAATTCTTTTTTCCTAAAGATGTTGAACCTCCTGCAAAATTTTGCGAATCTGTTCTGCACATTAATGCACGGTCTGTGAGAAGATGTTCTTATCTCATTTATGGATGATTTTGGGTTTAAATTTATTATCGTGATGTTGTCAGAGACGTGGTATCACGACGGACGTAATATGTTGAGATTACCAGGTTATAAAAATTTCTTTTTAAATCGTACTGGCAGACGAGGTGGTGGTGTTGTAGTTCCCGTTAAAGTGCACAAGAACTGTGAAATCTTGCCTGACTTTAGCAAAGTAACCTCCGAATTTGAAATAATCACCGTACAATGCAAAAATGAAACCATCTTTGTTGCATATCGTCCACCTGGAGGTAACGTAAAATCTTTCATTGAGTTTTTTGAGTCATTGCTAGACTATGTATGCAGCAACAACTTCCGCCTTGTCTGCGGTGGCGATTTTAACTTAAATATACTTGATGATACCAACAACAATTTAAGACTGCGTTGCATTCCTCCGGTTTTCTGAACCTAATCACAATATCTACACGAGTTACAGTCACTACTCAATCCGCACTCGACTTTATTTTGACAAATATTAATACAAAAGTTCGTACCTCTGGTACTCCAACTTCTGACATAAGTGACCATTGCCCTGTATTTATGACTTATCAAACTGCACTCAAACAAGGGAACTCAAAAAACCCATTATAATTCAATCTATCACGCAGGACACTTTAGAAATGTTCAAACAAGATTTATCGACATGTGATTGGTCAACGGTCCTGAACAAAACAAATCCGAATGATGCATATGGTGAATTTATTAAAAACTTTGTGGACATCTATGCAAAGCACTTCCCATTGATAACACTTAAGTCATCAAGGAAAACGAGAAAACCATGGATAAACCGGGAACACCTCAAATTGATTAGAACGAAAAACCGCCTTTATCATGATTTTCTACGTTCACGTTCCGAAGATGCCCTAAAGGAATTTAAGAAAACAAGGAATCAAGTAAACGCGGAGATTAAACGTGCGAATACTGCATATTACCAAAAACTGTTTGCAGATATAAACAGGCAACGACCTGTTGCTGCATGGAAAAATATAAACAATGTCCTTGGACGGGATGACTCCCGTTCAATTCCGAGAAAGATAACTATTAATGACCGTGAACTTGGAGATCGCGACATAGCTGAATACTTCAACCATTATTTTGTAAACGCTGCAACACCGAATAGTTCTCCCTCAGATACAGTTACCCTAGCTTATAGTTGTGCTGAAAGCATATTTTTTCCTCCTACAGATGAAAATGAAATACGCAGCACATTCATGAGCCTAAAAAACAGTAGATCATTGGACACTAACGATATTCAAATTAAGCCTGTTAAGTATGTATTAGGATTGCTAACGTCTGCCCTTGCTCATATTTTTAATCTTGTCCTCGAGACAGGCATATTTCCAACTTCCATGAAATGTGCGAGGGTATCTGCGTTGTACAAAGGCGGTGATCACAACCTTGCGTCCAATTACCGTCCCATTTCTGTCCTGCCAGTATTTTCGAAGGGATTGGAAAAAATTATTCTTTCTCGCATTACAAACTTTTATGATAAGCACAGTATTTTGACAAACTCACAGTATGGTTTCAGAAAGGGGCGGTCGACTGAAGCCGCCTTGTTAGCCCTGAAGGAAATAATTTTGGAAAATATTAATAATTTATTGACAGCCCGCATTTTCCTCAATTTTAGTAAAGCGTTTGACTCCATTGATCACAGTATTCTCATTATTAAACTTTCATCATATAGAATTCGTGGTACAGCTTTGGTTTTAGTTAAATCCTACTTAGAAAATAGGTACCAGTGCGTATGTATTAACAATCAAAGGTCATAATTCTTACCAATAGTATGTGGCGTGCCACAAGGAAGTATATTGAGGCCCCTTTTATTTAATACTTTTATTAATGATATCGTAAATATAGACACCACAGTAAAATTCGTAATCTATGCTGATGATAGCACCTTACTTATTTCTGGGAGTAATATTAGCGCACTAGAGTTAAAATGCAATGATATCCTTACTAAACTATCGGCATGGACTAGAGTAAATAAAATCAAAGTAAACCCAACAAAATCCAAAGCCGTTATTTTTCGTGCTCAGAATAAAACTGTTCCTCCGGTGAATTCATTCGTTTTTCAAGACCAGCATATAGAAATAGTCAGCGAGCATAAGGTTCTCGGTGTGTATTTTTCTGCCCATCTTAAATAGGACGCTCATATTGTTTATATCTCTAGAAAACTGTCTGCTGTTACTGGCTTAATCTCACGCTGCCGCACATTTCTTCCCACAAGCGTTAACTACAAATATATTACGCTCTATTTCTTTCTCATATTAACTACTGTACACTGGTATGGGCAACCACAACTAAAAGAAATATTAACAAGCTTCTCGTTTTGCAGAGGAAAATTATTCGTCTTATCGCAAACACCGAACCAACATCAACATCAAGGAGGACGGGAAGGGTAAACGGCCGCCCTAATTGAGCGAGAGGATTTTGCAGAAACTGAATTCTCTGCCGTCCAATCCGCCGGCAGTAGAGGATGAAATGATCTATCGTTTCAACGTCCCCGCATGACGCACATAGATTCCACGGCGTGAACCCAGAACGGCATAAATATAGATTAAGGCGAGGAATCCTGCAGCGCAACAGCGTCATGGAAACCTCACATTGTGTTGATGCGCAAGAACATATGTTCCATGGGAATTTTAAATGTTCGAAATCCGCTGTACCAAGGATGGGCTCATGGCTGAGGTAATGGCGTATTTGGTAACGTTCATAACGGGACGTGGTCAGCAGGGTGAAGTTCGGAACGACATGGGCAACAGGCCCATTGAGAGTTGATTTCGCTAAGAAATCGGCCATCAAATTTGAAGTAATGCCGCAGTGTCCTGGGATCCACTGAAAACGCACCTCTTGGACATGGCATGGCACAAAGTACATTATGGATTGGTACAAGAGACAAATTGCTGAACTTTCTAGTGCTGCCAAGACTGAGAGACAGTCAGAGAGAATGATACTTGAGAAATAAGGCGGTGTAACTTTTCGAGGGGCCAAACCAGTGGCGAGAAATTCAGCAGCGAAAATTGGTGTATAATCAGGGACCCGGATAGAATCTAGTGTGTGGGAATAAACACCCACTGCTGCCTTTTCGCCTTGTTGAGAAGCATCAGTGAAAATTGCAGCATGGCTCAAATACTGGAACAGACATTCCTCCAGGAGACCGTTTAGCACATTGGCAGATAAGTGTTTTGCATATAGCAGCAGCATATGGCCGAAGCAAACAGTTGGAGCAGCCTGCACATTGATGACGCATTGCACGGACCTAAGTGAGACTGCAATTCTAGACAAGAGGCGCTCAGTAAATACAAATTGAGGCAGTTTGTAAAGCGGCCAATGATTATCTAGAAACAAAGCTGGATTAGTCAAAAAAATTGGAGGAGCCACTCCAGGCATTGGCTCAAGTCCCCGTAAGATGGTGCGCACTGTGAGAAGCTGGAAGCGAGAGTTCAAGTCCCGTATGCGAGCTTCCAGAAAGAAGACAAAATTTGCTACTGATTTTGGTAAGCCAAGGCAAAGCCGCTGCGCGCCTCTCCAAAATACCCAGAGGTTGAATTTTGTTTCTAGGACAGCTGGAGAACAGAACGCAACCGAACTCCAAAATTGGTCTTACGTAAGTCTTATAGAGAAATAACGGAGTGTCTGAGTGTCTCTACGCATACCGGCTTTCTTATTGCTGATGCGCGTCAGGCAACCGAGAGCTCGCTGACCTTTTAAGACTATACTTCTGATATGAGGTCGCTAGTCTAGATGAGGGTCATAAATTACACCTAGGTACTTTAAGGACTCAACTTGTGGGATTTGGACGCCACAATACAGTAGGTAGATATAAAGAGAGAACGCTGGAGGAAAAACGAGAATGGAAGATTTGTTCACGTTGAGAATTGTATGTAACTTGCCCAGCCATACATCCAGGGCATTGAGGTAGGCCTGCAATAGCTGGTAAAGTGAGTGAATGTCTCTAACAAAAAAAAAGGCGATGTCGTCCGCATACACATACGCTGTGATGTCACCCTGAATTGGTATGTCCCACATAAGTATGTTAAAAAGTAAAGGAGACAGAACCGATCCCTGGGGCACACATATAGTCTGTGAAAAGGTTTCAAAAGCAAAGGAACCGTCAGAACAGAAGAAACGTCAATATTTTAAGAATTCCTGCACCCATGCTAGAATGTAAAAAGGCGGCCGAATTTCGTCAAGCTTGTTCAATAGTATTAAATGCTCTACGCTGTCATATGCTTTAGCGATATCCAAAGTGAAGAAAGCAGTGACCTTTTTCTTCTCCCCCCGGCCGCGGCGGTCGAATTTCGATGGAGGCGAAATTCTAGAGGCCATGTCAGTGCACGTAAAAGAACACCAGGTGGTCGAAATTTCCGGAGCCCTTCACTACGGTGCCCCTCATTGCCTGAGTCGCTTTGGGACGTTAAACCCCCATAAGCCAAACCAAATCATCTTTCTTCGCCATTGCAACCCTAATTCAGCTTTCCAAATCTAAATGTGCAGTCCAAATCGAGCCCCCCCCCCCCCCCCTCCCGCCGACGAAACCCTATCTGAGAAGCACTGAAGGCTTGTATTGTAAGAACGAGATCTGTAAGACGGCTGTGAACAATGCGTTCAATAAGCTTAACTAAATTAGACAAGAGGGAAATCGGCCGATTATTGTCAATTACAATACCCTTCTTTGGATCTTTGAGAAGTAAGATTATTTTTGCAATTTTTCATTCAGGAGAGAGCCAAGCTGTCTCCAGGGACACATTAACAATATGCAATACATTACAGGTAAATTCTTCCACAAGAGACTTCAACATACCGATAGAGACCACATTGCATCCAGTAGCTGCAGGTTTGAGGCCAGTAACTATGGAAAATAATTCAGAGGGTGTAACCGAAATGAAGTCTGCGCGCGGAGGAGGTAGTACGAATGGAACCACCAACCGCGCTTGAAAGCGCCGAGCAAGGCCTTGTGCTATCTGGTCAAGTTGTTGTTTTTTTGCATTCTGGGGTGGTAAAACCACTGAATGTGTAGCATGAGAAGATGGTGTATTATGGCTGCGTTCCATGAGTCGGTACAAAGCTTTGCGGTTATTTGGGTTTCATAGATAACTGTTCAAATTCGCATTGCACTCCTTCATCGCATTACCAACGGTCATTTTAAATGAAGCCGCGAAAAATTAGTAATTTATCCAATTCCGCCAGTAATGGTTACGAGAGGGGCTTTTCCAGGCAGCTTTTCTAAGTCGATATGCTCTCTCATACTCATCATTCCACCGCAGAGAGGGCTGTTTGTTTTTGACCGTTGATTGCACCGTGAACACGGAACGCTCAGAGGCCCCTAACACGGAATAGCGAATTAGATGAGCGCGATCCAGGTTATCAGATGTTGCAGTGGAGGAGAAAGAGGATTGCACAAGCTTTTTGAAAAGTGTGTGGTTTACGAATTTATGTAGAGAAGCAGTCACCCTGAGGGGAGAAGCTGTTATGATGAAAGTTATCGAAAAGCGATCATTGGAAGCACCACAATCTACTGCAGACCACGAAGAAACCTGAACCCCTGCCAATGTTAAGTCAAGGACAAACCGAGAATCGGGTCGCATGAAAGTAACTCCTGGACTGTTACAGCAACGCACGTTCCGTGCCGACATCCGTGACCAAAGAAGCTGCCCACATGCATATGTACGAAAACCCCAAATTACGTGATGAGAATTGAAATCACCAGCAATCGCCACTCTTTTGTTAGACCGCAAAAGAGCATTTAAATGATATGCGCTGTTTACACCTGAAGGAAAGTAAACATTAGCAACGGTAAGGGGATCACGCTGTGAAATTGCGATATCGACAGCCAACAATTCGCAGTCAGGTCTTTGAATTTGGTGTGACACATGCGCCCGATGAAAAAAATGAGAAATAAATGTTAACAAGAAACCACCCCGGCCGTAATTGTGATCGGCTCGGAATACCCGGAAATTTTTGAGAGAGAATGACCTAATAGAAGTAAGCCAAGTTTCTAGAAGTAAAATTATGTCTGGGTCGAATTGTAAGACAAGGTTCTGTGAATCGTGAAAAGAAGATACGACTGAACGGTAATTCCACTGTAGTACTTTTAACCCCGCCATTGTTACTGTAAAAGCAGAAAGGCTGTTACAGCCTCCTTTAACACATCAGATTTATGTGGAATACCGGGGGAACCTTTCTTGCTTTTCTTGCTTGGGAGGACAGATTTCAACGGAGAGGAATGAGCTCGACGCTTCTGGGAAGGATTCGCCATCTCGACGTCCGTAGTGCAAACGGTAGAGAGGCTGGTTTCCCCGGCACCATGTACAGGCACAGACGAGGACGCAGCAGGAATAGGAGCCAGGAGAGAGACACCATGCAGAGAGGCTTTGGGATTGACTAGTTGATGAAACGGGAAGGCCGACAGTTGAATGAGCAACCTGACTTGAAATGACCTGGGATAGAGCTTCACTGAAGGTAGTCAGCATGAAGTCCACAACACCTGCAAGCGCCTTCTCGACAGCTGACACCACAAACTTTGTCACCAACGGCTCTGCCTCAGACCCAGATGACCTAGTAAGACCCGCATAAGATTGCCTCTTCTGGTCTAACTGTGCATAAGCACCAGCTCTGGAGCACCTTCTCTGCTGAATGATGTCCAGAACATTCTGCTCATCTGAACGTCTGGGACATCCAGCATCATCAGCCGGATGAACAGCGCCACAGAGACTGCAAATCGGACCCTCAGATGTGGAGAGGTCTGCGGAATAGTTCGCCCCGCATAGTCGGCAACGCGTCACAGATTTGCAAGCTTTGCTGCTATGACCAAAGCGCCAGCAAATCCTGCATTGCTAAGGACGAGGATGTAGCGGGTCGACTCGGTATGCTATGGGCCAAACCTTAAGGTCAGGCGGGCAAGAAGATCCTGCAAATGTTGCAACCACATACTCTGTCGGCACACGTGAGCCATTAGCATCTCTGGTACAGCGTTAAACTGATAGCACGCCAACACTGGCGTGTTGAAAGTCGTCAAGTAGTTCCTGAGGAGAGGCCGATGGGTCCACGCCGCGGATGATACCTATTGAACATGCGAGTTGCTCTGGAATAAAACGTTTAACTGGAAATGCTGCGAAGGATGTGTAGTGCAGCAACTCCGACACGCACTGCACATCCGAGTATCGGCGCAGAATGCCCCTACGGCCGAAAGGGCGCACTTCAGAGATTCCCAGGTGGCGGCTCGTAACAGCCTTCAGCTGCTCCTGGATCATTTTAGAATTTTTCAATTTTAGGGCCCCATCTCCAATGGGTACAAGCGCCACTGGCATGTCACTGACTCCATTCCGACCGAAAGAATCCAAGGGCAAACTTTAGGCCCGCAGGCTGGCGAGCCAGGGAGCCGGACCCCCACCCGGGGAAGCTAAAGACATTGTACGAGGCCTAAGGGGGCATTAAACCTAACTATCGGTACAGCAATAAAAAAAAACGCCTGGCCAAAACCCCAACACGTGGAACGGCCTCACCGCACAACGAAGAAGAGGGAGTCCAGAGGAGGCCACAAGATCAAAGACAGGAACAGCGGCAAGAACCGCCAGGCCATAGATCAGCAGCAGCTTCTCAGCAGCGAAGAGCGCGTGCAGAGAGGAGTTCTGCCAGTCGTTGTTGTTGTTGTCGTTGTTGTTTTTGATCTCACACAATGGCACATACCCACAAGGGGGATTGGCCATAACCAGGCGGTGACTATTTAAATGACCAGTTGCATGTGGCAAGCATGGGATGACCTACCAAAATTTGGATCGCACAGTTTCCATAGCCGAGGTGGTTGCAGGAGGTTAGGGGGGTCATACAAACTAAAATTTAGGCAAAGAAGGGGTAGGGATTACTATAAGTGTTTGTAAAAACCGAAATACAGAAGCTGATAATAGGATGGGCAGGACGAAAGCTCATGATGGTAGACGTTTTGATTCTAGGAGATAATTTTGAACGGCAGAGCAAACATTCCCATTGGTATGGCCAAGCATAGAAGCGCCAAGAGACAGAACAACCGCAGAAGACAGGCGCAAACTGAGATTCTGTATTGGAACTTCTAATAGTCGCCTCCTAATCGATGAGTAGCGACGGCAAAAAAGAAGAAAGTGCTCTATTGTTTCCGGCTCCGCACAATACGGACACAATGGGGAGATCGCCAGACCAGGCCTGTAGAGGTAATTTAGTTGCGGCACCCGGCAACGAAGCCTCGTGAAGGAAACTTCAAGATTGCGCGATCGCCAGACTGAGCTTCTCCAAGGGAACAGTAGGTGCTGGAAGTCGTCCAAGGAAGTAAGCGCTGATGCGCCCAATTCGTTCATTACAGTGTACCGTCGAAAGCGTGCCGCCGTGATGTAAGCAGTTGTTGGAAGCGGGTCAACAATCGGTCCACTCAGGGCTGCCTTCGCTAAAGCATCAGCTGATTCATTTAATAGAAGACCCCTGTGCCCAGGAACCCAAAGAAATCGAATTGATGTGATGTGTGGAGGGATCAGGAATTTTAGTATCCGAAAGAGCTGCGATTCAGTGGACGCCGAGAGGGAAGTGCATAAAGATAACGAGTCCGTAATTATTATTACTGCTGATAAAGAAATTGGTACCTTGCGCAGAGCGAGAACCACTGCTAGAAACTCAGCCAGATAGATAGGAGTGAAATCTTGGAGACGGAGAGAAAAAGACCAGTCAAGGGACTGGGAGTAAATACCTACACCTGCCTTTTCTGCACACACCGAGCCATCAGTCACAATTGCAACATGTGAGCTGAAGGTCGACAAATAACCCTGCAACATACCATTTAACCATGAGAAAGGCAGTAATTTTGCATTACATGGATAAATGTCATCGTAGATGATAGACACAGTTGCGGGGATGGACCGCACCGGAACAATTTCAGGTATTCGCACGTTAAGTGGGCCCAGCAAAGATTCAACGAAACAGATTTGGGGAGTTTGAAGGCGAGACCATCCGACACCCAAGAACTCCGCTCGCTGCCCTAGGAAGATCAACTCGGATGCATGCTGCTCCGAGTCGCAAAACTTTAAAAACGTTTGTACTGTCAAAAGGCGAAACCTTGCAGTAAGAGACGGCACCCGCGCTTCCAGATACAAAACATTGTTTGCCACGTATTTAGGGAGACCCAAACACAGGCGCAGAGCTTCTCGCTCTAAGAGCAGAAGTGGGCGCAGTTTGTATGCAGCTGCTCCAGAAAACAAAACGCAACCGAATTCCAAGATTGGCCGGATATACATTTTGTAAATCAGCAGAAGAGCATGTCTGCGCATACCGCAGCGAGGGCTACTCATCCTTCGCAGAAGGCCTACCGCCCGAATCCCTTTCGCAGCAACCTGATCTATATGTGACCGCCAAGAGAGAGAGGAGTCATAAGTTACCCCGAGATACTTTAGGGAACATACCTGAGGAATGACATGATGACGATAAGACAATGAAATGTGTACCTGTTGAGTAACCGGAAAAGGTAACAAAGCGCACTTGTTTACATTAAGACTTAAGTGTAATTCAGATAACCATCGGTCAAGGGAATTTAAATATGACTGTAAAACCATATACACAGAATGTAAATCACTCGCAGCAGCAAAGAAAGCTATATCGTCTGCATACACGTACGTAGTCACGTCAGGGGAAGTCGGAATCGAACTGAGTAAGAGGTTGAATAGAACAGGGGAGAGAACTGCACCTTGAGGCACACCTCTAGATTGATGAAATTTCCTTGTAGAAACTCCGCGTTGACAACAATAAAATTCTCTGTCAGCCAGGAAAGCTGACACCCATTCCACAAAATAACTTGGCAAGCCCAGAGCCCGTAGTCTGTACATCAGAGGCCCATGTTCGACACTGTCATATGCTTTCGAGATGTCTAGAGTTACCAGCGCAGCATACTGTCGACGCCGGCGCGCTAGTCGGACACGGCTTTCGAGGTCAGTATGCGCACACCATATAGAGCACCCAGGCTTGAAACCAATCTGACAGGGGTTAAGTAGTCCCTTTTCAGTAATAATGGGCATGATTCGTCCATACAGCACGCGTTCAACCAATTTCACCAGATTCGATGTCAATGAAATTGGTCGAATGTTGTCTAAGACCAACCCTTCGCCTGGCTTTTTAAGCACCGGGATAATTTTGGAAACACGCCATACATCCGGGATCCATGGGGTTCTAATAGAGTAATTTACCAGCTCCAATATAGCATTGGGGGATTCGTCGAACAGTATTTTAATCATCGCAGAGGTGACACGGTCAGGACCAGGAGCTGCAGAAGGTAACCGATTTATCACCTGGGAGAGCTCAGAAACCGAGACATTAAGGAAATCATCATAGTGATTCCCAAGCAGTTGTGGGCGAGAGAGCGCAGCCGAAAAACGGTGTTCCAAGCCTTTGCCAATTTCTTCTAATGACCTGGCAAGCTCTACTGGAGTCAGCACATTAGAGGGAATGTTGTGAGGCGGTGGCAGCCTGTTCCTTGACCTCAGAAAGCGAAACAAGGCTTGTCTGTTATTAGATTTTGATAGATGGTCATAATTCTCTTCATCATATTTTTCTTTTGCCCTAGCGACTGTGCGCTTGAAGGTAGCTGCAAGAAACTTATAATCGATCCAATTCCGGGGACATTGATTATGGATAATTTTCTTCCAGGCTGCCTTGCGCCGCCTATAATCCTTTGAACATTCTGCATTCCACCAAGGGCTCAGAGAAGTGCCTATGCTATCGCACACTGTAAACTCTGATTGCCTCCGTACCCGATCTAAAATAGAGCATAAGCCTAACACCCTGCTCTCCTGAGACAAATTCGGCAAAGAGTGTAGTTCTGAACTGAGTGAACTTTTGAACTTGTTGTAATCGACTAGGGTGCAACTGAATCCGCCGATAGAAGTCATCGGACACACAATGTCAAAAGTGAGTGGGAAATGGTCACTGTTTGTTGCAGAGTCAACCGGAGTCCAGGAGGAAACTGCTACCCCTGGGGTTGAAAACGTTAAATCCAATGCTGATCGGGAGTGCCCACGGAGAAAGGTCGGAAAACCCGAGTTATGACAGTTTAGGTTATTCACACAAGCCCAATCCCATAAACGCAAACCGCACTGGTCTGTTCGATAACCCCAAGTCAAGTGATGCGAATTGAAATCCCCAACAAGCAACACATGTGATCTGCTGACAGAGAGTAAGGAATCTAATGGCCGTGTGTCATGAACCCCAGATGGAAAATATACATTTGCGACAGTAATGGGATGGAAACCAGGAACTGAAAGATCCACTGCCTGAATTTCGCAATGAGCGTCCACACGCTGAAACACCAATCGTGCCTTGTGACAGAATCTGGATGAAACCAGCAGAAGCAAACCGCCCCCCCCCCCCTTGATGGGCGGTCCATTCTAAAAATTCGATAATGTTCCATTTGAAATGAAAACTCTTTCGACAACCAGGTTTCTTGAAGCGCAATGACATGAGGAGAAAATCGATTTGAAAGAGTTACTAAATCAGTGAAGGCTGATTGAATGGAACGGCAGTTCCACTGCAGCACTCTCAGAGACCCTATTCTGCCGAGAGATCTGCAGCAGCAACTGCCTTTTCCAAAATGCTGTGGTGACCAGTTTTTCCTGAATTACTCTTTTTTGTTTTGGATTGAGGGGAGCTAGACGGACCAGCAACGGCCAAAGGAGACCGGCTACGTTTCTGAGCTCGAGCATCGAGCTCCATCAGCTCAACACACCCATCAATTGCTCCGGTCGTGACTTCAGGTACATGAGTTGGAGGCGTGCGCTCTTTTTGCGGCTGCATTGAAACAAGGGAAGGCGTCTCCGCACTGAGTTCAGTAGGTACTGCAGGATCCACGGATGACTTCAACGCAGCATTGGAGGTCATTATTGAAGAGGTCATTTGCGCCACCATGACTTGCGATATGCACTCTGTTACTGAATTCACTAGCCGATCCATGACCTTGGCCATTGCCTTTTCAACCGCTGTAGCAATCGCATCTGACAGGCTTGAATCCACGACCGCAGTCGTCTGCCGTGCTGCCACACTTGAGTACCCGTACGTCCTTTCCTTAACAATAGCCATAGCCTCGCGCCTTGAGCACCGGCGCTTTTCTAACACTTCCAGCACCTTAACCTCCTCAGCCCTTGCAGGACAATTAGAATATGTGGCGGAGTGACTACCGCTGCACAAGCAACACATCTCATCTTTTGAACACCTTCCTTCACGGTCATGATTACCACCACACACACTGCACCTTGAGCTCGACTTGCAGGCGTTCGCGCTGTGGCCAAACCTCCAGCAGTTGCGGCATTGAAGTGGCCTTGAAGAATACGGATCGACCCTGAAAACCAGGGGCCACACCTTCAACTCAGATGGACAGGAGAGACCCGCAAAAGTGGCAATTACCGTTTCAGTTGGAAGTTTTGTTTCCTCGACGACCCGAGTGCACCGATGTACAGAAATCACCCCTGCGGAGGAGAGTTTCTCTAGCGTTTCCTTAGGGCTAAGGCGTGGGTCAACCCCTCGCACCAGACCTTTAGAGCACGCCAAGTGCGGCGGTATAAATGCGCTTACCGACTGGCTTCCAAAAGCTGTGCACGTTAACAAATCCATGATGCAGGCCTGGTCGGCCGACCTGCACACCACGCCTCCTCTGCCGTACTGCCGGACATCACAGATTTTTAAGAAGTGAGGCGTAATCGCCTGTAGCGCAGTCTGAACCGCATCCGGGTTATTGAGTCGAATGGCGCCACCATCCGATGGAACCAAGGCCACGGGAATAGTGCCGACGCCACCCCGAAAGAAGGCGTCCAGGTGGAGTTGGTTAGGGGAGGAGGCTGGCCGACCAGGGGGAGTACCCCTGGCCAGGAGAGGACGTCGACATGCGCCCCTAGCGACCTGCAAGCGCCCTGCAAAAGCGAAAGACAATCAAGTAATCAGAAGCTAGTGATACGAACAGTCACCGCCCAGTGAGACCGCCGCCGCCTTCACGCGCCAGGAATTCTTCTGTGTTCCAGAGGCCACCGGCTCGTGGGAACGTGACTGCCCACGTCTCTCGCCCTGTACTTTGGATGTCGTCGTCTTCATCAACTTCTATCCGTTCGCAATGGATCCAGAATACACCAGAATACACCGAAGTGAAAAACCTTAGTGCGAGCGCATTCAGTTAGAATTTTACCTAACTGCACTAAATCGTCCCTCATCTTTTGTTGATGACTGTTCTAGAATTGAGTACATTATAAAAGAGCTGTGATGACCCCCATAATGCGCAGGTCCACACGGGACGGAGAGGCAAAGAGACACCGTATGGCTCAGTTTAAACAAACAGGTATATTCAATAATTACACATGATTAAGATTATACATCAGAGGCTGGGGCGTCCGAGCTTACGTGCCGACGACTTCATGGGGGCGATGGAGTGGCTCCGGAGTTGGGCTCGAGCGGTTGCTGGCAGAAGCTGCACGCCGTCGGGCTTCGGCGCTGAAGGCCCTCTTGGCGAACGATGTCGTCCTGAGCGTCCCCCTTCCGTACTGCTCCTCGATTTTTATATCCTCTTCTCCACACTCCCTAGGGTGAGGACGCCCACGCCGGAGGGGAAGGAGGGGGGGCTAGGGCTTTCACTTGGGCGCACAAACATACCACCGCACTTATTGTCTCGCCCCCCTCACGTGTTGAGTCCGAGGGAAAGAATGTTGTCTTCGCGGTAGCGCATAGCGTCGGCTGTGGTACGGCGCGCTCTGGATCGCTGACAGTTCCCTTGTCCTGGAATGTGCCCGGGAGGGCCGCCCCTGAAACCGCCCCGCCAATTGGGGAGGATAAAGCCTGTTTCCCCGCGGCGGCGGCGGCGGGTCCGGTTGGGTCCGGTTGGGCTTAAACCCCTTCGTTCTGGTTGTCACTCTCAACGAGCATGGCTGGGTAATTGATGATGCCTGTCATCTGGGTCTCCGTCTACGCCGCGCCGTCGAACGTGGAACCTCGTAGCACACACAAGGAATGTACCTCGTAGCACACACAAGGAATGTACCTCGTAGCACACAAGGAATGTCACACTCGCTCACCCTCCAGAAGAATGTTCTCCGAACATTTGAGTCCCTGCAGCTCCCCTTGTCTTTCTGAATCGCCTCGCACAGTGCGTCCGACAAAACACTTTTCGCTGCACTCAACACCACTGCACAACACCATATGCCTCCGCTGTCATAACTGGCGTCTCCAGGGGCAGCACTGATCTTCTTTTACAGATAAACATGAAACTCAGCACCCAAGCCTCTCCTTTCTAGTCCAAACTGGACGAAATAAATTTACCACAGTTACAAAGGAGCTCCCACTTCTAGCACGATCACGGCACAGACAAAAATATAGATAACGAAAGGAAGTAGGGCAGGTTCTGCATGCGCTCCGCATGCTCTCCTGTGAAGGTGTTACTTAATGACAGAAAGGTTTAACTACCAACTCCGATAACTTAACACATAAGCACATAGCAATGTTATGAGCTGCGGCATTACACAATTCTAACCAGTTCACAACTCCGCTCTGTTTACGCCATTAGTCCGACTTAGCTTTCCGATTTCGCAGCGGATATCGGCCTTCATGAGTCATACTAAGTAAGTCTGTGCCCCTTTGTCTGCTTTGGGACTCGCGAGGGCTCGTGGCAGGAGCCTCTCCTGGCGTTATCTGCGCGGCAACCTCGCGCGCTTCTTCTTCTAGCAATGCATGAAGTAAATCCGGTGGCATTCCGGCCGTCACCTCGGGCGCCTGCCGAACAAATGCAGGAGAGGGCGTTTCTTGCGAACTATCTGCGCGCTCCGCTTCACTTCTGTCCCCATCAAAATCCGCGCTTTCCCTTTCCTCATTTCGTGAATACTGAACCGGTGCCGACTTGAGGCGATTTGCGTGTATCCTTATCAAGCGCCGGTTCACGTCTCGGACTCTGAAGTTTACCGGAGAAAGCTTCTCGACAACCTCGCACGGTCCTCTCCACTTCGTCTGGAACTTACGAGCTAGCCCAATCTGCCTTTGGCAGTTTTCAATGTACACGCTGTCCCCCACATCAAACGGCGCGTCTCTAGCACTGCGATCGTGCACCTCCTTCCTGCGCTTCGCCGCTTTCTTTAAGGCCTCCTTTGCGATGTCCCTCGCCACTTGCAAGCGCGATTCTAGCTCAACCTTATAGTCGTCCAGTGAAGCGTATGGGACACGACGGGGGCCCTCTGGCACTTCACTAGGCTGGTCCGGGTCTCGGCCGTAGAGAAGAAAGAATGGCGATTCGCCCGTGCTCTCGTGTGCTGCGGAATTGTAGGCAAACATTGCATACGGGAGCCACAAGTCCCAGTCCCGCTGGTCGCGCGAAACAAAATGCGACAGGAACCCGGCCACGGTTTGGTTCAGTCGCTCCACCGCGCCGTTGCAAGCCGGATGGTACGGTGTTGTCTGCTTCTTAGCGATCTTAAGCAGCTCGCAAACTCTCCTCATTAGCTGCGACACGAAGTTCGTTCCCCGATCTGTCAAGAGTTGCCTCGGGGGTCCATGTCGGAGCACGATCTGTTCGACAAATGCTCTTGCAACCGTGTCTGCCTTCTGATCTGGGAGTGCTACCGCTTCCGCGTATTTTGAAAGGTGATCGACAAATACTAAAATGTACTTGTTTCCGGAAGTGGTCGTGGGCAAGGGGCCCATTATGTCCATACCTGTCCGCTCGAAGGGAGCCGAAACCTCAGGGAACGGCTGAATTGGAGCTGGTCTTCGTCCCTTGGGTGTTTTTCTTTCGAGACAGGAATGACACTTCGCACAGTAGTCTCTAACATCCTGTCGCATGCCACTCCAAAAGTACAAACGCTCCACACGCCTGCGTGTCTTCGCTACGCCAAAATGACCGGCGCATGGCGCATCGTGAAACGCGCGAAGAACCCTTTCTGTCCACGACCGAGGTATGACGACTCTCTCCCAAGCGGTTTTCTCTGGTCTCCCTTTCCTGGTTGGCCTCGTGCGCCGACACAGGGTGCCGTCTTTGCCAATGAAATAACCTAGCTGTTCGGGGTGAGACGGTGCGCCCTCTAAGCTTTCGATTATTCGCTTCAGGTCAGGATCTTTGCACTGCTCTGTGCGTAATTCGGCGGGGTCGACTACGGGGACAAACTCATCTATAGCTGCCACGGCAGCTGTGCGGCTGAGTGCATCAGCATTCAGATGCGTCTTTCCTGACTTGTGCTCAACTTCAAAGCAGTATTCCTGCAGGTGTAGATTCCATCTAGCGAGTCGCGAGCTAGGGTCCCTGACACTCATCACCCATTTCAGAGGATGGCAGTCTGTGACTAGCTTGAATTTGCGGCCGTAAAGGTAGCATCTGAAGTGCTTTACTGCCCAGACAACGGCGAGGCACTCCCTTTCCGTAGCTCCGTACTTTTGCTCTGTGGGGCTCAGCTGTCGGCTAGCAAAAGCAACGGGATGTTCTTTGCCCTCGATAACCTGAGATAGCACGGCACCAACTGCGAACTTTGACGCATCTGTGGCCATAACGAAGGGCAAATTAAAATCCGGGTGGCGCAACAGCGGTGCACTCATTAGCTTCCTTTTCAGGGCCCCAAAAGCATTCTCCGCGTTTTCGTCCCAGCGAAAGGCGACATTTTTGGCTGTTAAGGCGGTGAGCGGCTTAGCGAGCTTGGCGAACTCCTCTATGTGCCTTCGGTAGTAACCGATCAGGCCGAGAAACTGCCGGACCTGGCGGACGCTAGTCGGGGATGGAAAATCCGAGACACACCTTAGTTTCTCAGGGTCCGGTCGCACGCCGTCAGCTGAAACAACGTGCCCGAGGTATTTCACCTCGTTTTTGAGGAATTGGCACTTAGAGGGCTTCAGCTTGAGACCCGCTCCTCTTAGTCGCACCAAAACCTGCTCAATATCGCGCAAATGGTTCTCAAAACTGTCACTGTATATGATAATGTCATCCATATACACGAAGCACAGCCTCCCCAGAAGACCTGCCAGGATAACATCAGCGGTTCTCTGCCAGACAGCAGGGCTGTTGGCCAGACCCATCGGCATTCTTTTCCATTCATAGTGCCCTGAGGGCGTGTTGAATGCCGTTTTCTCGGCATCTGCCGGATCCATTGCTATCTGCCAGAATCCCGCCGCCATGTCCACTACCGTGAAGTACCTGGCAGAGCCCAGCTGAGAAAGCGTCTCCTGTATATTGGGGATGGGGTATGGATCGATGCGAGTTACGGCATTTAGTTTGCGGTAGTCCACTACCAATCGATACGAGCCATCTGGCTTTTCCACCAATAGTGCTGGTGCTCCCCAGGGTGACTTTGAGTGTTCGACAATGCCGCGATCAATCAGGTCCTGCACCTGCCGCTCCATCTCCTCACGTTGGGAGTAAGGAATCCTGTACGCACGCTGGTAAACGGGCGATGAAGTGCCGGTTTCTATCCTGTGCTTTATAACGCCACAGCAGCCCAAATCCAGGTTGGACGCGGCGAATACCTCCGAGTAGTCGTTCAGCAAACCAGCCAGAGCCTCCCTCTCCCTGGATTTTACGTGAGAAAGATCGAACGACACCTTTGGAGCAGCCGAAGGACTAGCATGCTCTACAGTTGCGAGTACCGTATCGGTGGGCTCACGTTTCTCTATCGCAGAGGTGAAGAAAGCCAATGTTTTGTTCTTGGGAAGGCTCAGTGGCTGCTGGCTACAGTTAACCACCCGTAGGGGCACTCTGTGGGCGTCATTAACTGTCACGAGGCACGCGGCTGCCTTCAGGCCATTGCTGAGAGAGTCGACCGGCTCAAGCACTCCCACGGCGCCGCTCTCTACATCTGAAGGCACAAACGCGTACAAAATGTGCTCCGACCAAGGAAGGACGACCGCCTCATCGACCAGCCTGACGGCAACCCGCGAATATACCTTCTCCAATGATCCCACTGTTTGACGGGTGTCAATATCGGTAATGCGAATCTCAGCCCCTCTCCTGTTCAAAAACGGAACTTTTGATCCGCCCGCATTAACCTCTTCCTCAGAGAATGAGACTACTACCTTCCCTTTTCTCAAAAAATCCTGCCCTAATATACCTGACACTCCGTTTGGCAGAGACACCGTGTCCGGGCATACGTAGCAGGGGTGCTCCAATGCAATTCCGCCGAGAGAGAAGTGTAACCGGTAGAGTCCACTTATGCCAAGAGGATCCCCCGTTATGCCTACAAATTTGGTTGCCATGCCACCAGACGCTTCCAACACCTCGCGGTCCCCCTTCCTTCGAAGCGTGTTAAAACTGCTCTCCTTAAGCAATGTCACCTTTGACCCCGTATCTATCAACAATTCCATGCAACAACCATTTAACTTGCAACGCACAACAGGGCATGCCTCGTCGGCCACACAAACTACCACCACCTCATCATCCACTGCTCCCTCCCCACGCTCCTCAGGCTGGGGAGGACTAACTAGTTTTTTGACTCGGTATCTGGAGCCCCGCTGTAGGCTTGCTTAGGGCGTGTCTCGCCTGCTTCTCTTTGTGGCTCCCCACGGCGCACGTTTTGGCAGAACCTGGCGATGTGTCCGCGACCCTGGCAAGCGAAGCATACGATTTCTTCAAAATCTCGCATACCGCGCCTGTAGCTTTGTGGCGGTCTCCGGTTTCCAGCGAATGGGCGCTGTTGAGCGCGCGCTTCAACCTGGCGTTCTACCTGCTGAGATAGCAGCTGTTCTAAGCGATCTAACCGCTCTGTCAAGAGAGCAACCTCAGGGTTGAGCACCGCTCTCTCTATGACGCGTACTCTCGCTGCGGCTGTCGTTAACGCCTCATTTCGTTCCTCATCCAATGCGGCCTCCACGGCTTGGTCGAAATTGCTCGGCTTGCGCGAGAGCACGAACCGGCGCACGGGGTCTTGCAGACCAGCCACGAACAAAGCGGTCATTTCCTCTTTAAGTAGATCCTCCGCGTATTTCTTCCTTAGCTGGTCTCCTTCCTCCTCCCTGCTTAACGTATCGCGTGCTAGGCGCTGAAGCCGCGACGCAAATGTTCGCACGTCCTCCCCTACCATCTGTCCGGCGTCACGGAACCTCTGTACCCGCACGTGACGTGGTTCAGTGTCGAAATGCTCAAACGCGAGCTTCTTAAATTCCGCAAATGATTTTGTGGATTTTACTTTTTCGTCTCGCCATGCAAAATCATGAGCAGCTCCTGCCATCTTACACCTCGCCATTCCCAGCATTTGAGCATCGGACCATCCCCCCATTTTCCCAATCTCTTCTAGCATGGAAAAGAAATCGCAGATTGGAACCCCTGTCTTATCTCCCGTAAACGTCGGAATGACGCTTCCTAATGCCAGCATGCTTGCTCCGAGCGACGGCTGTGGAGTGGGAGCTCCCTCAGATACAGACATTTTTTTTTTCAAGCCCTCCAGTGCCTCAAGCCTCTCAAATGGGGGTAAAAGTCCCACAATCAGTCCCGTGATTCCCTTTTGATTACAATTTTGAAGTCATGAATGTCACAGCATTCAGAGGACATTTGCTTTTGAGACCCCACTTCTGACACCAGTGTGATGACCCCCATAATGCGCAGGTCCACACGGGACGGAGAGGCAAAGAGACACCGTATGGCTCAGTTTAAACAAACAGGTATATTCAATAATTACACATGATTAAGATTATACATCAGAGGCTGGGGCGTCCGAGCTTACGTGCCGACGACTTCATGGGGGCGATGGAGTGGCTCCGGAGTTGGGCTCGAGCGGTTGCTGGCAGAAGCTGCACGCCGTCGGGCTTCGGCGCTGAAGGCCCTCTTGGCGAACGATGTCGTCCTGAGCGTCCCCCTTCCGTACTGCTCCTCGATTTTTATATCCTCTTCTCCACACTCCCTAGGGTGAGGACGCCCACGCCGGAGGGGAAGGAGGGGGGGCTAGGGCTTTCACTTGGGCGCACAAACATACCACCGCACTTATTGTCTCGCCCCCCTCACGTGTTGAGTCCGAGGGAAAGAATGTTGTCTTCGCGGTAGCGCATAGCGTCGGCTGTGGTACGGCGCGCTCTGGATCGCTGACAGTTCCCTTGTCCTGGAATGTGCCCGGGAGGGCCGCCCCTGAAACCGCCACGCCAATTGGGGAGGATAAAGCCTGTTTCCCCGCGGCGGCGGCGGCGGGTCCGGTTGGGTCCGGTTGGGCTTAAACCCCTTCGTTCTGGTTGTCACTCTCAACGAGCATGGCTGGGTAATTGATGATGCCTGTCATCTGGGTCTCCGTCTACGCCGCGCCGTCGAACGTGGAACCTCGTAGCACACACAAGGAATGTACCTCGTAGCACACACAAGGAATGTACCTCGTAGCACACACAAGGAATGTACCTCGTAGCACACAAGGAATGTCACAGAGCTAAAGGTTCATGTATTCGTTATTCATTTCGAGTAGAGGCCGTTCAAAATCTTGAAAAAAATCGCGGCACCTTTTTGAGAAGTCATAATAGTCATTTACGAAACGAACAGCGCATGCCTTTATGCGTTCAAGTTCTTCCTAATTTGGCTTAGTTTAGTAGGCCCAAGAAAGAATGCGTACATTCGAGGATGGCACGTATTTTACAGATATGTTTCTCTTGGATTAGGCGTTGCCAGCTTAAAATTTTGTTTAAGAATGTTTAACTTGCGAGTAAACTTCAACTTCGGCTGATTGACAAGAGCATTCCAGGAAAATCTGGCAAAGAAAACCTATCCTAAATGTCTTTACTCCGCGGCAAATGATAAAAACTTCCATGTAACATGTATTTTTTAAGAATATATGATTTTGTGTGGTTTAAAATTTCTGGAGTTATAAGCAGACAGGTTAGGAACTATTTGCCATTATCGCCACCAAAATAAAACAAAGTTCATGTCATCCTGAGCTTTCAGATGTTTCTCTGCACAAGTGAAATCGCGATCAATGCAGCACTCATCAGCGTGCAATCTAACTCGGCTGGTGGCATGGTCAGCAAGGTGTGTCACATAAATAAAAGGAGAGAGCCCAGAACACACCTCTGGGGAAAAGCCGAGAGAGCGAGAATGCAGTGGTGGAACCGTCCCTGTCTAGAACAACGTTCTGTTTTCTTTGCTTTAGATAATGTTAAAACATTTTTCTGTATGTTAAGAACACACGGTTTTCATCAAATCATCGCATGAGGTGGGGAATAAATAACTATAAAAATGTGTAACCAATCGTTGTACCTGGGTTAATCGAGGCTGTAATTTTCGAAGTATCGACAAAAGCACATATTTGGGCTAGTTTATTGTTTCGTACGCAGTGAAGCACGGCGCCAAGGCGAAGGGTCGCTCTTGCTTTTTACACTTCCTGTCCTCTTCTGTTTCCGTGCTGGCAGCAAGCTCGATTTCGACGTGTTGTGTGCCACGAGAAACAGTCCGCTGATAGATGGGTCTTCGAATATTTTAAAGTCTACATTACAGCTTGTAATCGGTGCATAGTATTCTACAGCATTATATTTTGAATCATTTATTTTGGAATAAATAACGTACGAATTTGTAAGAAAAATTGGACTCATTCTAACAACAGGCTTCACGAAGAAAATCAACCAAGGCTTGGAATACATGATACCCGATCCCACGTAAAATTCACAGGAAAGATTATGACCAGCATGCTTCATTGGATCAATGACGTATTCAGGTTGAGGTAAAATTAAAGAGCCACTTATTCCTATGCACTCATCCTCTGACCAGGATAAGCCTGTGGGATGGCTCGGTAAAGAAAATCGTGTAGGCAGTTTCCTGTATAATTTCCCTCGCATTTGTGACTAAAGCAGTTCCACTGATTCACTACTTTAGTTCAGCTAGAGGATTAAAACATACTCCTTTTTTGCGGGCCAAACACGCACCAGCGCACAAATCCGCTAAACGTAGTACGCCTACTTTAGAGTTGCCGTGCTACAGAAGGTTACCTCCTGGCAACACATATGCTCATTCATCCCCTAACACATCGCATTCAATGACCTTAGCCTCTACCAACTCTGGTGTATAGCGTATTTGACAACGCTATTCTGGCATACATCACTGAGTGAGGCCTGGAATAACTTTAGTAGGGGAGGTTTCTATCGACTATGGTAACATATCTCTCTATGTAATACACCAAAACTGTCTAGTCAATATGTACATAAAGGACACCGATGATTTAAAACATCATTTGTTTACGCGAATCAGCTATACAGTAGCACCCATTCCAAAAACTATGGAAGCTTTTTTCATCGAAAATTAATATACAACTTTGAAGGAGTGTCGCATTTCACAGATAAGGACAAGAGTCATTCCAGTTGCTAGGCGTTTTTCCATCGTGCTAGTGGTGAAATCAAAGCTTTGCTGCTCTAATGAAGATTTTTTTTGTAATTTGCAATTTTTACACGTTGCCAAGAAATACAATGCTAAACAAAAAAATTCGAAGACACAAAGTCACTAGAGCATCTGTCTGTAAACTCTGTAATCGCTCTTGCTGTCGTGCTCTCTCAAAACTGAAACTATTCAAAAATAATGAAATGAGAGTTGGATAAGAGCACTCTATTGTTGCTATGCACTTCTTGCTAAAGGCAAGCGCATAAACTTCCCGGCATTTTTTTTTATCCGATTAACATGGAATTATCGCCCTTCCACCCTTATTTTGTTGACACTCATTCCTAAAACAAACCTGCCCAGTTTTACAGCGGTTCTCTACTAGACATGTTTTTACCTGCTGGAACACTGCAATTTCGTTTTTCTTTATTATTTATTTAGAAATTCTGTCAACCCTCAGTTGAGGGTCATTACAGGGAGGGATGTTACACATAACGTTCATAAAAGAATAAAGAGCCAGATACAAAAAGAAATAAGCAGCTGCACTACAGTGTCCTACGGATACAACACAGGATGCGACATAGAGACTATAAGACACGTATTCAAAATGTTCAGCCATCAGCCGCACGCACACCAACCGAAAAAAAAACAAAAGAAAAACACTTTGCAAAATCCGCATGGTACAGATTTAGTAATGGACCTTGACTGCATTTGCAAACAATGCGGTATCAGAACTGCGTAAAATTTCTGCAATCAGCTTGTTCCACAGTTCTATTGCCTCTGGGAAGAACGAACAACGAAAGGCGTTGGTTCGGGACAAGTACGGTCGAATCGCTTTGATTGTTTTTTGATTTCTCAGCCCCAAATCCTTAAATGCGGCATTAAACGATCGAAGTGTTACCCAGAAATATTAGTAAAGGATCAGGTAGAAAAGGACAACATTTGTCGATAAGTGCCACAAAGGCAGTTTCAAGCTCAAGACAAAACACGGGGGCAAACACACTGAGCAAATGCCGGTATAAAGGCCTTTGTGTGTATTCTCCTGTAGCATATGTTGTCCCTGTTCATCTTTTTATTTGCAACAAATATGCGCGATATTAGAAATACATCAAAACCGGTTGGGCCTACGTCATCATCATCATCATCATCAACAACCTGACTCCGCCCACTGCGGGGCAAAGGCCTCTCTCCCATGTCTCTTCGAGCTTTTTGAGGCCCATATTCACACACGCTTGTCACCAGAATAATACAGTGGCACCTGAAAATCATACACAAAACTGTGCTATTAAGACCAGAAAAGAAATATTGGGACCAATCCTGCAGTAGAATTTTTTAAGGCTGACCTATCTTTATTTCAGAAACTATACAAGACATGTCGATGCGGTCTGTGCATGTGAATTTTACAGCACTGCAGACATTTTGTACTTGGTGAAGCTAAACAATAACGAATAAATAACGAATAAATAAATAACCTAATAACTTTTTTCCTTTCTCATATTAGGTGCCAAGATTATATAGCGAAACTGACGGCCTTCGATATAGAAATGAGAAAAATTGAAAATTGGTTTTTGAGGAAAGGAAATGGCGCAGTAATTGTCTCACATATCTCAGTGAACACCCAAACCGCGCCGCAAGGGAAGAGAGGAAGGTGGGAGTGAAATAAGAAAGGAATAAAGAGGTGGCGTAGTGGAGGGCTCCGGAATAATTTCGACCACCTGGGGATCTTTAATGTGCACTGACATCGCACAGCACACGGGCGCATTTGCATTTCGCCTCGATCGAAACGCGGCCGCCGCGGTAGGGATCGAGCCCGGGTACTCCGGATCAGCAGTCGAACGCCCTGACCACTGCGCCACCGCGGCGGACCCAGTTTGTTTTGTTAATCGGCAACGCAGTTCAAAACATCGAACGTCAAAATTGTAAATTTGAAACCTTGCTGAGCTGGCTTTCCCGCGGAACATGTTCGCATTTTTAATTTTGCAAACACAAATGCTTTTTGTGGATTTAATGACATCGAGGCACTTCACGTCATTACGGCGAAGATACTAAGCGCAGGGAAATTTTATAAATGCGCAACGCGGGAAAGCCAGCTCAACGAGCTTTCGAAAGCGCGGTTTTAGAGTTCGATATTTTGAACCATATTGCCGATCGAGAAAATTTAAAAAACCGGCACGCCATCGGTGTTGACGGCCTTTAATTTCACAATGTTTTCGCAGGGAAAATTACATTTAACGGCAGCCGGGATAGCTGTGAGCTGCGCCGAGCGGGCCGACAAAGATCTTCGACGTCGTCTTCGGCCGTCTTCGAGCCGTGGCACACGTGTATACTTTTGGTCGTCTTCGAATGCCCGCTCTATGACCCCCGGCAGCAGAAGCGCCGTCCCGGCGTTATGGTGCCGATGTATGAGCGATGAGGTAAGGTTTAAGGCGGCGGACGTGGGCGATGTTGGTGACGGGGTGAGCGGACGATGGCGAGCACGCATGGGGAGCGACATCATGGTTGATGCTAGTCACTCTGCGCACCACATGGTAAGGGCCACTGAATGAGAAAGTATTTTCTCGGAGAGACGGACGCGACGGTGGGGTAAGCACAGAAGGACGAGTGTTCCGGGTGCATAGTCGACATCATGGCGCCGGCGGCCGTAAGCGGACTGCTGCGACGCTTGTGAGGCTTGGAGCCAACGACGGGCTATTTGGCGCCTGGGTGGCCTGAGCGATGGCAGCACTGGAGTAACCGGTGATAGGGACTGGAGAAGGCGGAATGAGACTGTCTAATGGCAAGGTGACATGCCTGTCAAACAAAAGATAGAAACGGGAATAGCCGGCAGTTTCATGCCGGGAAGAATTATATGTGGCAGCCATATAATACAAGGCGCTGTCCCAATCAGGCTGTTCTGCGAATACTTACATAGATAACATTTCGGTCAAAGTTCGGTTGAGCCGCTCGGTAAGCCCATTCGTCTGTGGGTGATTCGCTGCTGCGAGATATTGCTGCGTGGAGCATGAATCCAAGGTGCCGTTATCGACAATGGAGAGGAAAGTACGGCCGCGGTCGAACAGTATGTGAAGAGCGCCATGCTCAAGAAAGATATTTTGTAAGAGAAAATCCGGGACATCTGCAGAGCACCTTGTCGTCCAGGCACGTGCGATGGCGTACCGAGTTAGCATAGTCAGCTGTGAAAGCGATCCACTAAGGATATTCGAAAAGAGCCGAGAAGACCGAGGCCAACACGGTAAAAAAAAGTAGCAGCGGAGCGTCAATAAGTTTCAGAAGCCCGGCAGGCAGTCTGGAGGGCCTCTTTCTGCGTTGGCACAAGCGGTAACGTAAGGCTTCATGGCACGATATAACACACGCCAGAGGAAGCGACGTCATATCCGAGCTTAAGTGCGGGACGCACAAAAGTTTCCGACTCTAGGTAGATTGTAGAGTTCTTCAAAGACAGAGGAGCAGAACTGTTGAGGAATAACTAGCAGTAGTGGAGGCCCACCAGGCCGTAGGCAGCGGAAGTTTAAGATTCCTTTCAGAAGAGCATATAGTTTCAGGGAAGCCTTTGGCTACCGTTTTCAAGATTCGGCCGTAACTACACGATAAATTTGATATTAAGAGCGGCCGAGAGCAACGGGCATATTCCTTCCCGTTGAGTGTTCAGTGCAGTCGCTGCTGTCGGTGCCACCTCGTTGTTTCTGGTAGCGGGCACCAATTTCCCCCAATAAACAATTTTAGTACTGCACGGACGTGTCTGCCCTCTGCGACCTTGCCTCTTAAAACCCCCATGGCAATCTAAAAGACACAGTTAAGGTCTAAAATATAGGAGCTGAGCTGCAGGAGTCGAGGCTTCGTTGATCTGGTCATATTACGAAGAGTGTTACGAGCCGGGTAGCGTGACCAGTTTGTGTGATCCAGGGTAGCGTTCTTTAGCCGGGAAAGAGATTAGGAAGGATGGAAGCTGACACTTGGGAACGAAAACACAAAGAGGTTGACTGCCACATTGAAGAAACTTAATTACATAGTTTAGAAAAGAGCAAACAGTCAAATTTTAAACGTTCACAGCGTCGAACGACTGAATGAGCCTTGTCGCCAGGTCCCAGAGCGTTCGTTCCCACTCAGGACACTCATTAAATACCCTAAGGCTCCGCCCCATCATAAGGCGGTGTCCAATGGAACAGGAGGCACAGATCGGAAGAGCGACACAGCACATAGCACGCGGAAGCACTCGCTGCAGAGTCTACGCGTGAAAACTGGCCAGGAGGAAACGCAAATCCGCAGCTTTTTCCCACTGTCGTGCAACATTACCGAAAGCTGCACGTGTCCATCGAAAACACCGGTGCGGCGCCCTGGCTATAACTGCTTCGTGTTCTCTCCGGTCGGGATGGCTCTTGTCAGTCACGGTTAATTACTGGAAGCCACAGTTCCCATCTTCCGCCGTCGACTGGCCACCGTCGGTAGCGTCTTGCGAGGAACTGCAGGCAAAAGGCGGTCGATGGAATCTACGCTTTAATCCTGTTCGGCTGGTATGCATCCCGTTCATAACAAGAGGGATGAAGAGTATGCCCTAAATAGAGTAATAGGGGATGAAAATTAAAAAGGAGGACTACAAATCAAATGCGGAGAACTGATGGAGAGAGATATTTTAGAAAAGAAGCCGTCAGTGGAGGCATCTCAAAAGAGGAAGAGACGGCAGACCCTTGTAGCAGCGTAAGCTCGCCGGGACAACAGTGTGCGTTTGTATATGTGTGTTTGTATGCGTCTGTGTGGGATTGCCGTGTCATTGGTACAGGTGCTGCAAACTATGGTCTACTCTGAACTTACGATGTTTACATGATACAAACGACACACCGCCACGCGATCACCTGCGGCTGGCATGCTCTTCTCCTTTCTTTTCGCCCTCACAATAGAATTTCTATAGGTTCAAAGAGTTGCGCTTAAGTCCACCGCATCGTTTTCCCAAGCATCTAACTTTTGACGGAAAGCCGCAACCCTTGCATGCACGAGGCAGACTTGGCGCAGTGGTTAGAGCGAGTGCTTGTTCAATCCGCTTGTCTTTAGCTCTCTAGCTTCCTTTATTCAAGCCAACATTTTGTTGCAGTGAAGCAAAAGGAATCAGCTTGCTAGCAACGTGTCAGGGGCACGAAAACCTATCGATGATTTACAATGCTCGCCATGTGACTGGGTAGAGCCTTGTGTTTTAAAGGCCACAAATCACAAGCGTTTTCTTTTTAACAATCAGCGAAGATTTGTAATACAATTGCATGCTTTCCATAAGACACCACACTTTTCAATCAACACTAGGGGAATATGAAGTGCCGCAAAGTTCAATAAGAATAAGCGTGTCAGTGTACTGTTAGCAACAGCAGGGCTAAACTATGCGGAGAAGTTGGCTTCTCCACAATGTACATATGCTTTTTGAACCATGTGATTGCGTTTGACCCATATAGACACAAGTGGCGCAGGGAAAAGAAATGCGAAATGATGGAAGTCTATAAAGTAACTCTACCGTCCAGCGGCGATCCGCGCCTCACACTCTGATCAGCCGCAGCTCACTCAACACAGAGAATGAACAGTAATACCGCACGGACGTCTGCTCTCGGCCTCCTTCCATTACATCGGCCCTAAACACTCAGAACTAGGTACCCGACACACATAAGCGGAATAAGTTAAAAAAGGAAGAAGAAGCTTTGTTTCTCGCGCTGTATGGTTGAATACATTACCAACAAAGAACCCTGGCCAATTCCCCCCCGTAGGCATGTGCCATTAAGCCTGGAAACATCATCATCATTACCAACACGAAAAACCACCTTCCCTTTTCGTAGAGTGAGGGCACCAACAAAATGTTTACTGCATTCACAAAAATCAATCGAACTCATCTATTCCCCTGGACTCCCTGGTTTCCCCAAGTTGCATGTCAGTGTGGGTGAAATCTGCCGCATCCCCACACTAGCCAGTCAGGCTACGGTTCAGTGGTCCTGGGCAGTCAACCGGGTTGTGAGTGGGCTCTCGCGTGCACCTTCTCTCTCTCTTAGAAAAGATAGAAGGAAGGGTGTGGCTGCGACCCACTGTTGTCGAGTCGAGAGTTGTCGAGAAAGGGAGGCCAAAAGATCTTGAAACTTGTCTACTCACAGTTCTGGAGAATAGAGCTCTTCCTTTGCTCCAGCTGCAACCAAGAATACCTTGCTGTACTAATATACTGAGCGTCATTAGAAAAAGAAAAGAAACAGGGCGGCTATTTGGTTTATTGTTAAAAGTTTATTTCCACCTCAAGTTTAGCGTAGGGGTGTGCATATGCGCCATGTATCAGCTGCCTTCTTGTGAGCAGCAATGGCATCTTCTATTATAATGCATGGTACGCCGCCTTAGCGCCAATCATCGTGACGGGGGCGTAGGTGTTGGCACAGTCGATTTGTGGTACCACTGAAGCGTCTGTCTGTTGTTGCCAGGAAGAAAGAAAGGAAAGTGCACAGGCCTGCTCACTGGCTCAAGCCGAGCCACAATCGCTACCACGTGCAGATAGTAGGAGAGTTGAAAGATGGGACAGAAAGACAGGATAGTAAATTATTATTATGCAGATAGTAGAAGAGTTGAAAGATGGGATAGAAAGACAGGAAAGTAAATTATTATTATGCAGATAGTAGAAGAGTTGAAAGATGGGATAGAAGGACAGGATAGTAAAGACGCGCTAAAGACAATGCCGATCCCGGAGGCAGTGCAATACCGGGCCAACCGGTGGCGGGAGTGAAGCATTCTTCAAACTCTCCGCCACATTTCCAAAAATAAGTCCAACTTGGACCCGCAACAGATACTCCACGGGTCCGGACAATCGCGCCTTCCTCTCACTGAAGCGTCAGCAACCCGAACATTCGGCACACCTATAACCCTACGAATGAAGAGGATAAAACAAGCTTATTAAACGTTAAAAACTCGTTTCTGTTACATCAGGGCACACATACCTACATTAAACTTGCATGCTTGTAATATGAGCCTAGAATTGTTATTCACTGACTACGCCGTTCCTTTCATTCAGTTAAGGAAAGTTGTAATTAGTGAATAAAAACACCCGGCTAATATTAACACCGAAGTGGTGGCCTTGTGGTAGAGCATCCGCCTAGCATTCAGGAAGTGTTGGGTTCGCGTACCTAACGGTTTTTCTAATGGGTACAAGATTTCTCCCGGCCTGGCGCTGGCCTTTTTTAGGTTGAAATGCTTGCAAAAGGTCCTTTTGTGACCTCATGCTCAATCTATTAGAAAAACCTATTCGCGAGAGATCTAAATCCGCATTACGCGGTAAAACCCATTACCCGCCGCGGTGGCTCAGTGATTAGGGCGCTCGACTACTAATCCGGTGTTCCCGGGTTCGAACCCGACCGCGGCGGCTGCGTTTTTATGGAGGAAAAACGCTAAGGCGCCCGTGTGCTGTGCGATGTCAGTGCAGGTGGTCGAAATTATTCCGGAGCCCTCCAATACGGCACCCCTTTCTTCCTTTCCTATTTCAATCCCTCCTTAATCCCTTCCCTTAGGGCGCGGTTCAGGTGTCCAACGATATATGAGACAGATACAGCGCCATTTCCTTTCCTCAAAAACCAATTATAATAATTATTATTAAAACCCATTGTGGCCTTTTTCTTTAAATGTGCCTATCCAAGCTCTGAGTGACGGGATTTCAAGGCGCAGCCACCCATCCATGCACCCTTGAAAGCCGAGCACCAGGCAGGATAATAACCTTGTACCCATTTGAAGAAACCGATGTGCAGCCGGCCTGCAGTGGAAGTCGAACCCACTCCCACCAGAAGCCGAGGCGGATGCTCTGTCATAATGCCATCGCTTCGGTTTCAAGCATAACGGGTTTGTCCAAGACCCTCTTTAAAGCATTTCGCCAGGCCGTGGAAAATCTTGTACTCATTATAAAACCGGTGAGTACCCGACAAAGTGGGAAGCGGACCCAGCACCTCACGAATGCGAGGCAGGTGCTCTACGCAAGGCCTTCGCTTCTGTTAAAGAAGTGCCACGGAGTGACGCGATTTGATGGACGTCGCTTGTGGCTCCCCTCAGTCGCGCGATTTTTGAATGGCGCGAAAATGGCTTAAATATCTAAAGCGACGGCGGCCAGAGTAATCCCGTTTTCGAAAACGCGAGAGCTTTTATGGCTATTACTTACGGTAGGCTACAGGCGCGTCGATAAATGAGTTGCGTAACAGTGATAGTCTAAAAGTTAACTAATCAGTATTAGTTAACAAGCCTGCTAGCAAGCTCATCTTAGCTGTTTCCTTATGCACAACCGCACTGACAATGTTATACTGAAAAAGCGCTCTACTAATCCAGAAAGCCTATTTTTAATAATTGCAGTAAGCGTAAGGGAAAATGCTCATATATAGCCTCGTGAGACTTGAGAAAAATTTCTTTTTGTCAGCGTTAAGCACTATATAATCCTTTAGTTAACGTTTTCTTATCAACTCATAAAATTAAGTGCCTATCTCTTCGTCCACACCTGCACGTAAACACGAAATGCATTGCACGAAAGGCGTAGAATTTTTAGAATATATCATGGCTGGTCTTATCTGCACTCGTTAAAGTTCGCAATTTTCATACAAGCTCGATTTCATTTTAATATGGGTGTTTAAAAGAATGCGTTGAAAACGGGGGAACTGAAGAGACATTCTGTGCCTAAAATTGAGCAGCAGTAGATCCATAGGTTCTTTCTCAACGACTTTTTTTTTTCCCCGCGCTCTGTGAGACGGTTCTGTCATGCATTAAGAAATATGCAGTAGCGGCTTATAACGCATGCTGAGTTAAATGAATGCGCGGAAGATTTTCCATAGAAATTAGAATTCGAGAAATCAACTTGGCGGCCATTCGCTATTTTTCCCTGTTCGTCCGCTGAGGGCAAAAAGCTGCTTCTTACGAAGCAACAAACTTGATAGATATTCAGAGCACTTTCATTATTGCTAAAAATTCCTAAAAGTACCATCTAATCACAGTCTGCAGTCTCAAACTTAAATGGCACGCGGAACTGAAGCGTTCTTATGAAAAGAATGCTTTAATAGTCAAGCTGTCGTTAAATGTACGAGGGGGCATAAGAAAGCGCTCGTGGGTCTGTTTCTGTGTATGCATGTGGGTGTGCGTGTGTATATGTGTGTGTCACCTTACCTGAGCCTTTCGTCCACTACAGCGTTGCTTCTGCTGCTGTTGCCCATTGCGCATGTGCAGCATACATTCTTTCCTGGAAAACCTGCATTCTCGACGAAGCACACCATGTATTGATTGCTCCATATATCAAACTCTTCGCACTTCGGGTACATGCCGGTCCAGACATTAGCGCCAATGCACTTCATAGCCTCCGTCTCGAACAGTTTCTTTACTCTAAGTATTCTTGAAAATAGGAAGCATACTAGACAACCTATGCTATATTACGGTGCCCGCTTGCGTACCACGGGTTCCCTTTTCGGTGGCCATGACACACATGACCGCTGTTTAAATTGCTCCCCAGACTTCTCGAAACGCTGAAATTTTGTAGTCGTCTTAATTATCTTTCGGCATCTTGATGCATTTGGCTCGGCTTGTTCAGATGAAGATGACGTTTTTCCTCAGAAAAAAAAAAGCCCCTAGAGTCCAGGGCTGTACAGTTGCTCCAGTCGGCTCGAGGGAAGGGGGTGAATTAAGTGGAACCAACAACGATTTGCGATATGAATTTAATCAGTCAGCGGAGGATTCAGTTCGAATAAAAGCAGAATTACGTTTGCATTGCGAATGAAAGTCGCTTCTTCCAGTGGGGTCAACAAGAATACACAAGCAAAAAACTATAGCGTTGTTTGATGGCTGCTAGCCAGTGCTACAGTGCCTGGTGCTTTGGTACTTCCTCTTTCATTTACACCGTTCGCAATGCCTTACAACTTTATCGCTCTATTTTGTTCCTGAAGAAAAGTGAGCTGCAAGAGCCGAGTGGTAACACAAGAGGATAGTAGAGTGCTTCATCGCAGTCATCATTTCACAGGCGTGGAATGATGACTGGAGTCACAGGCGTGTAATCATTTCAAACAGATATAAGGGGAGTGTTTGACTGGTTCTCACAATATTCCATTTTTTTAAACGTTAACAAAACAAAACTGATATGCTTTTAAAAAACCCAATAAAATTGTTATTTTAAACCAACTACTGTATCTTCACGCATCCCATAGTTACCAGTCTAATTGCAAAGCTATGCAAATGGAGAGAACAGTTCTCTATCTGGGCATCCACTTTGACCAACACCTCACATGGAGCGACCACATCGTCTACCTCTCTGGAAAGATGAGGGCCATTGCGGCTATGATGTATCACCGTCGTGGCAAATCTCCGCTTCATCTTAGACGATTGATCTATACAGCATTAGTAGAACCTGTTTTAAAGTACGGCCTTACTGTGTATGGTACCTGCTCCGAATACAAGAAATACGCATGAAATGTTATCCTAAAAAGAATAGTGAACACTATATCTTACGCCACCAGACTACACTCGGTTGACATGAAAGGGAAATACGATGAGTTAGGCATCCTTCAGATTCGTGAACTCTTCCACTTTGTTGTGTTAACGCGGTATTATTATTCAAACGAATATAAGACTCCCGTAAAGAAAAGATGTCACCTTGAGAAAAACAGAACGTTTTGTTAAACCACGGGTTTACACAAACTATGGTAAAAAGGCGCACAGTTATTTTGTACCAGCTGTATTTAATAAAATTCCCGATGATCTATGTATTGCAAATAACAAGCGTAGGGTGATGATGGACATAAGAAATTGGCGTGCAAATGTATTGCCTTGTGTACAGCTTGAGTTGTTTCATATGTGCTATTTTGTGCTCAGACTTTTTCCTCTGTGTTAGCATGACTGTTTAGAAAAGAAATGTGTTCATGCAGAGTTATCTTCCCCACCTGCTGCCTGATCAGCCAACAAGCAAAATGTAGCTTAGGCAGATCAGAATGTATGAATATATACGCATACAGGCGAATAAATTTTGATTTGATTTGATTTTCGAGTCATATTCACGCTGATCCGTAAGTCACGGAATGAGTGAAAAAATCAATGATTCGAAAAGCTTTCAGTGTGGCGATGTTTTTTGCGCAGAAATTACCAGGAAAACGAGCCAAACCTTTCTTTTTTTAAAAAAAACGAATACTTTTAATTCCAGAATAGTCACATTTCCCAACGTAAGACGGCGGTTTAGCCTTTCAGTTCGGTCAGTAGTTTTTAAAGCGGCTTACAGCACAATCTTTACGTGACAAATGTTGCAAAATTATGTTTCGGTTCTAAAATGATTTCATGTCCTCCTGTAAATTTCTGCGAAAGCTGTTCCCCACTAATGTTCCTACATTTCTAATCATTTAAATTTTGCTTTTTCAGTGGCTTCTCGATCCCCCTGAGGCACCCGATCACACCCAATGAGTCTTTTTTTGTTTGCCATGGCGGACGTTTAACGCTGACGTTTATATATTTTTTTTTATTTTTACAAATATGTCATGACGTTCCTTTCTACTGGAGTGCGTTAGCTGTATGCAAGGTTTGCAAATAAAGTCACAATCTTCCGTCTTAACTTTTTTATTATTCGAGCGTAATGTTGGCTCTCATAAAGCCAGTTATTAAATGATCAAGAATATTTGACCAATGCACTCTAACGTGTGACATTGCCTTTGCTGAACCACAAGTTTACGATTCCATTAAACCCATGAGGAGAAAATTGTTCTTTTTTGTGCGTTTAAATTCTTTAAACCGCGATAAAATTGATCGGGCCGGCACATTACAGTGGCTTGTACCGCGCGAACAGGCTGTTTTAGCTGCGCCCCTATTAAAAAAGCCTCATATGCATAGGGTGTTATTGGACATAGGTCATATGATCCATACGAGAGATATACGTCACATGAGGAATACGGTTCATATGGGGTGCGTATTTTTCCTAATTTTGAAGCCATAGCCATACAATCTAAATTTATATGGTAACTCGTAGAAACACCTGTAAAATAAGTAGAATGTAACACAAAAGCGAGAAGAAAAATCTCCAGAATCTGGTTTCGAACCAGCCGCCTTCAAATTATCCGCTGAGCACGTTAACCACTAAGCCACGTCAAGCAAAAGAGATGCATTATTTATTGATGTCAATGGCAAATGCGCATTTTCGCAGTGTGTAGTCCTTTTTTTGTTTTCAAGTAAACACACTGCATTCGTAGCTATGGCTGCTTGCCTTGCAAATGGGCTGAATATTTTTTGCGGGCTATCAGCAGATGTCATCGATGCCCTGCATCATTATTAGTCACCGGATGTGGTAGAAACTTCTCAGAATGTCACCATTTCTAAATGCTAGCTTTCAAGTTGTCCCCTCAGAACGCATGTTTATTCCTGCGCACAGCTATATGTCTCATCAATTACTGACATAATGCATCATTTAGCTTCACATGCGGCCCGCGGAAGAGTGGCGTCAAGAATACACTACCGAATAAGCGTTCGGAAGCACGCAAATACACAAGAACCCATGGAATGAACGACAGGCTGGTACAGGCGCGATGGTGACAGGGTACCTCATTGCTTATATATATGTATATATATATATATATATATATATATATATATATATATATAATATATATATATAATATATATATATATATATATATATATATATATATATATATATATATATATATATATATATATATATATATATATATTTCCAACATAGTAAGACAATTGGCCCAATAAGTGATTCAAGTTCTTTTAGCCTAACCAGGACCCATAAGGGCACATGGATACATATGCCTCTATGGCCTCATATCACCTCCCCTATCAACTACATTTGCTCCCTTATGCCCCATAAGCAGTGATATTCGTCCCCATTTGAGACACATATGGCTTCACATGTGTCCCATATGAATTCATAAGGGACACATATGTCTTCATTTGTGTCCCATATGAATTGGCATGTGTCCAATATAAATTCATATGTGGCCCAGATAAAAGCATATGGGGTTTTTTCAGGAGGGTCATTTTTTTGTTCTCGGCCACAACGCAAGCATTTGCTTTCATTAATGGCTTAGCATTACTACCACCACTTACTAAAAACATATATGTCTGCTGCTGTGTGCTGTCGTAGCTCTCAAGAAGACTCCCGCCCACCTTTACACCCAACCCATCTTCACCCTGCGGAATCCGCCAGCCAGAAAACACACGAACCCCCTTCACCAGCCAGAACCTTCCCCCACCACCGACCACCCATTTCCTCCCTCCAGAAGTCCTCCACCACAACCCATGCACGTTTGCTCTTTACCCATCGTCACCGTCCAGAAGCCCAGAAGCTGCCGAGCACTACGAACCAACCTATCTTCCCTCTACCGAAGCTCACCCACACCAAACATACCTCTCCCCCCCCCACCCCCCCTCCATCCACTCGCTTCCACTGTCCAAATGCGTCCACTCACGAGAACGCCAAGCAGAACTGGAACGTAAGAGGGACGAGAAAAGCCGCAACGGGAAGGCAATCATTGGAACTGTGTAATGTGCAACCTATACCGCTAATGCAAACTTGTCGCACCCCATGTCTGACTGTCTTTGCATCTGCTACATCCCTGTCACGGTCGGCAACTTCCCGAACACCACATTGCCCTAAATACAAGTAACGGAATTGACATGCACGGCCCTCTCACCAGTAACAAACCGGTCGAGGTCATCACCTCTTGACAAACACTATGGGTCGATGAGGGGAACCGCCCTCTAGTGTAAGGAGTTGAGCTCAAATGTTCCTCTTGAGTGCGGCTGAACCAGCGCCACTGTAGTCATAAAGCTCGGGCTGTTTAGCATAGACTTGTAACACTTGTCGTAAATCTGAAAATGAACCAAAAGTATAATCTGTATCCACAGCTAGAAAGGTTCCCTTCGTACCCAAATTTTATCAACAAAGAAATCCAGATGAGAAGCATAGCTGCTTTTAAGCAGAAGGCATTTCCGAAGAGTTGATATTTATAGATGAGGAAAAGCTCGCTTTTCACAATTACATATCATATATAGACCTCCAGTAGCATCTCCTATCTTAACAGCACTTCGCATAATTTGGTTCACATCCTAGTGTGGCCTGAAATGTGATGACGCCAACAGTATTTACAAAAATAAAGGTGACTCTTCGTAAATCACACTTCTAATAAGCTGCGGCTGGAAACTGCATATGAATTTTTAAAAACTCTCATTGCCCCTTTATAATCTCTTTGTTAAAAGTTGTTGTTAGTCCTGTGTATGCAAACCGCATGCAAAGGATAAACAAAGACATCCCACGGCACTTCGGCCTTGAGCTTCATCATGCCCAGGTTTTACTTGCTCTATAACATTTGTGCGGTAAGAGCCAAAAACCTCCTGCTATATCTTTTCCACTTTTCCCCCCCCAAAACGGTCTAAAACCGGGCGGTAGCGGCCACCATCTCTTGACAAAGCTCGCAACCCTAAAGCAATGTAACGTGACCTCCGACACTGCATAATTGCAGAAGTCATCTCGGAGGAAGCTAGTGCACAAGTGTCTTCTAGCTGCGATTGATAGCAGCTAGACACCTCTCTCATGAACGCGAAGAGTCTGTAGCGCCCCTCGCGCCACGCTCGGCTCGCAGGCCATGGTACTCGGCGCCGGACAAGAAAGAGAAAGCTGGGCTAGGCCGCCGCAGCGCGAGCAGCGCAAATAAACAGTTCGAACATCAACGCTGTCGGAGCTGGTTCTTCCTCGTTTTAGCTCCGACAAGTGCATTACTCTTAGTTAAGGTTAACTGAAGAAAACAACTGCGTCTTTATATTCATCCAAAAGCATTCATTGTACTGTGAATAAAATAACGAAAAGCACTTTTATTTTTTTAATTACACACATCTGAAGCACAAAAGCAGCCGAGCAGCCGCGACGGCAGCGGGAGCGGGAAGGAGCGGCCAGCGCCGAAGAAAACAGCGCCGTCTCTCGGCGGCAAGCCTCCACAGGTCGCCAGCGCGGCTACTTGGTTACTTTTCGCAAAAATGGTACGTACTGCCGTAGTTACATCTGTTGAGTGCGGGCTTTATAGGTTTTTTCTTGCGGTTCTTCCTTCAGCGCCTGGCCAGACCAGCCTCAAATCGGTCATTACGGGTTCCACGCGTAGAGGTTGAGTCAGCGGCAGGAACAACATTGCAGGCATTCGCGCACCGGATTAAATTTTCATCCGCACATGATTCCACCTTAATTCTGTATCGGAATAACTTTGGTGCCACTTGGCGTATGCCGGCGGTGACGCTCTCCAACCTCCACTTTCATTCCGCGTAGTCCATTCCAGCCGTCATATTAGGCGGGCTGTGTCAAATTTTAGAATCGGTGCAGAATGGATGCTCTGAATGCATTATCCCTATCAAGTGTTCGCCAACCCGGTTCTCATTCATCGTAAAAGGTGGCTCGTTGATTGAGCGAGAGATGCGTAACCAAGTTTCCACTGTTTTCGTTACTGACACAGGTTGCAAGGTGAAAGGTTAAGGAACAATTTGCGTGCTTGAAAGACAGACTTAAGCAGCCAAATAATACCTTTAATTAGTTCTATAGGTACTTATTTATTAAACTTGGACTAGTTGATAGCATGACACTGTAATAGCAACCACTTGAAAGGCGAGAAGGAGATTCAATATTATTGACTGTCGAAAACAGACCGTATATTTCGTAAAATCATTCCTCCGTGAAGAACCATGTAGTTGTTTTGTCTCCCTGAGAATTTTCGTGTCATAATCGTTATCAAAATAGTAGTGCCCGAATAATTAATTATTCTTGCTTCAATGCTAATGCCTCCCACTCCTCTTCACATATTAAAGGAAAGAATTTTCTCTTGGCAGCTATATATTGACGAAAACATCGTTATGAAACGCATTCCAATTTCAACTTCTGGCATCCTAAAGCCGTCTTCACTGTCGGAATTACGCCATATCAGGACCAGTAGTTTTTTTTTATTAAAACACAAAACCTACGAGCGTTGCACTCACACATAGGTCTTAAGGCTTAGTTCAAAAACTCTCTGTGAACTTGAGGAAGAAACTATGTTTTTTGCTTGTTTGTTCTTCGTCAACCAGAAAACGAGTGCTTTGTCTTGAATCAGCATGCCTATTCATCCAATTGTTTCCCTGTTTTAAGATAAGAAGTCAATCTTTGAGGAAGTAGTTATATTCAGCTATAATTGTTATAACAAAGATGTGCACGAGTGAAAACTTTTCTGCACATGATGTAGTTTTCTTAACTTATACTAGAATAATATTCATTCATGAGGTTGCCAGTTTTGTGCAGTAATTTTGAGTTCATATTATCAAAATTATCTCTTCTGCAGCTTTGATCCATCTAGATGATTTTTTTGTTTTAGGTGGAGAAGTATGGCTGCCGCTCACGATGCAATGATCGAATGAGTCCATTCAGTTAAAATGGTTAAGGAAATATTGCAAGAATTAGTAATAATAAGGTTAGACAGAAAAAGTGGAAAACTATTATTTTACTAGAGCGACAAGTTGTGATTTTTACAAACGTAAACATTGTTCAAGCTAAAAAATCCCATAATTGGCAGGATTGGCATTCCAGAATTCTCTTCAGAAATTTTCAGCGGATCAATAAACTTTAAGTTATACTGTTGTCTTGATGTCTTCATTAAGGGTGGGAGCACCACTTTTATATGCCAGATAGCACTTCCACTCCCTTGCTGAATATCGGTGCTGTTGCCGGCATGTATGGCTTGCATCACGAGCGTTCATTGCTGTGATTTCATGTCTACGGGCATCTGTCCTACGCTAGGCTTAGGCACATCTTAGGCCTTTTTAATAGGAAGCCTCTTTGCTAGATCCAACAGTGGGCTCTAAACCACTGCTATCTCTTCATCGGTCTGTGTTTCCAGAGTCCAGAAAAAAGGACAGGGGTCGAGAAGCTAACATCTGACGTTTTTTAGACGAGGTTACGGCAATGGAGAAGAAAGAGCACGTTGAAAACGTGTTGTGTTTGCACATCTGCAAGGATAACATATGCTTTAAAGCTCTGTTAAATTTCGCGAGAGAAGCCTTGATAATTTTTGCCATATAAGCATCAATCGATGATTTACGAGCGAGAGCTTCATTAATATTAAGTGTCGAGAGCCCGAAGAAGCGTGTGAGCTGTTATGGCGTCGTATAAAAAGAAAATAACCGTGTTAGCTGTTCTCTTTCCGGGTGCGTCCTGCAACAAATTTCAAAAATTTTGCAATTTCACTACCACCATGGCACTAAATATTTGCATTTAAAAGTAACACACACAAAATCCTTCCTTAAATGTATCTGTCCTACTTTGAGCTGACTCAACATTAAACATCAGTGAGTCCATAATCTCTAAGTAGATGCACGGACTCAAAATAAAATCAACATTTACATTGCTTGAGAAAAGAGAAAATGGAGCAATAGGTATGGTGAGCGTTCTACTCTGTTGTGCCAATCAGGATCAAGCGAAATTTAAAGACGAAACTTTCCTTCTTCTGAATCTTCACATGACAACGAATCGCTCTTTATCCGATTTAGAATCGTGATACGCACTTCTTTCGAAAAGACCGTCTGAAGTTCCCCAAAGTGCCCAGCTGTGGAGGGAATTTTCATCATTGCCGCTTCAGGAGCAAACGACACTATGGCGAGCGACATAACAACAACAGCGTGATAAATGGCCTAATGGCGATCATTTACCATGTTTCAAATGGACAGATAATGATATATCTACGGTCATATTAGTGCTTTAAGAATGAAAGATCAAAAGCCACGTCAACACTATTGCAAGTACGCTGAAGCACCTGCGCTGCTCATGTGCAAGTCGTGGTAGCCGCCGCACTTTTTCTGGGCGTAATTGTTCTTTTCATTTATTTTTATCGCCAAGTGTTAAAGGTGCTCTACCTACTTGCGGCATGTATGGCAAAGCTAGAAAACTGTTTGGGAAGCACCAAGCCTCCTTTTATTTCTAATCTTCTCGCCCCAAAAGATTTCACTCTCTAAAGCACACACCCGTAATCCAAAATACATACTAAAGCCCTTGTGAGAAACATAAAGCGTTAATTCAAACAGCTTCAAACCTCCAGCTTTTTTCTTTCTTTCTATAAGACAAAAAATTTGCAGGGCACTTCATTGCTGATGGAGTGCGACAATGCCACAGTGTCGCTTCTCATCTACCAACGAGTGTGTGCTGTCTGTGGGGCCTGCATCTTGCGGCATAACCTGGCTATCGAAGCTGACTTTTTCCAGTGTTTACTTGTGTTAAATGTGGGGTGAGGCTTTGTTTTGGCAAAAAAATTCGATTTTGAGATTTTTAGATCAGCAGTTAGAGAATTTCTTTACCGTTCAGGAAATATGTTACACTTGGGTATTCGCGATTTCAAAAATAATGTTTGTCCTTTTTTCTTTGCTACGTCTACCGGGAAAGTGGGTGCACGTCGACGTGGTCTCTTCGTTTTGGATACTTGCAAAAATTAATTTCCCTGTAGTTCTCCATCAGGAACTCAGATTTTGGTTTCAGTTTGAAATTTGTCCTTGATCGTGGTACGCTTTTCAGCCACTAGGGTTCCTGCTGTAGCCCTTCTGTCGATGAAAGTTTTGATGAATCAAACTATTTTTAGAGACTTTATTAGCTTTTTTTCTCAAAACAATACTTTTGGTGGCTTTTGTACCTTTTTCTGTGGAACTATAAGGCGTAATAAAACAAATTTTTGCACAGATGTTAACTAATGGCATTTACATAACTGGAGCTAAAATGAATAGCCCAGGTTCACTTGTATTTTTCTGACTAAAAAAACCTATATGTGGCAATTTTATTGCATCGACAAAGATAAAAACGTAACAAATCTAGTTTTGGTTGAAAGCGTTTAATTTAAAGCATCGGTTGCTGCTTTTGCACAAAGCTTCAACACTCTGCGGATAGTTAAGTTCAAGAAAAAGGTGCAGTAATAGAAAAAAAAGAAAACAAAAATAAAAATGAACAAAATTTAAAACTAATTTTGGGCTGTAATGCAAGCTTCTTCCATCTTTAAGATTCCTTGCAAATTCTATAGCCACAGCTTTTATTGCAACTGCCATACAGTCAACTTTTTAAACTCGTTTTAAAAGTCTCACCTCACCTTAAGCTTTAATTTTCTGATATGCAGCCACACGGACAATATGAGCAATTGGTTTATTGTGGATTCGTTTTCCAGCACCGAAACAACAGAGTAAGCTGCGGGGGCATGCCGTCGTTAGAAGAGCCGAACTTGTTTTATCCCGCTAGTGTTCCTTGATCGGTGTTAAAACCCGAGCACTTGGCGGCTTTACATTTGCCTCTGTTGCAGTGCAGCCGCTGTGCCGACATTGCACCCGCGAATCCACGACCAGCAGCTGATCGCCATAGCCGCCCCCGCGGCAAGTCATTCATATAAAGACAAGCGTGGTAAATCAAGCTTTATTTTCGTGGTCTCTGAATATCTTGCCAGTATTAGTGCCTGAGTTGCGCACTCTTCAGCATAGTGTTCACTTCTTCTGCGCGAGCTTATCCGCAGAGATGGCGTCCTCTATTATCATCCTCGCCGCCATTTCACCGATCATCATTACTGGAGCGTAGGTGTTGGCCGAGGTAATTTCCGGCATCACTGACGCGTCGGCGACTCGTACGTTCTGAACATCACCTCGTACTCTGTGTATGAAGGAAATGAAAAGTATTTTAGTCGCACATAATAGCCTACTAAATCATTCATACTTGGCTTCGCGGTCCTAGTATGTGGTCATTAATCCCTGCTCTTCACAGATTCTAGCAATTCCGAAATCCGTCCCTCATGGTGGCATTTTGGGGCCACTCGTGTTTAATAAGCGCACAAAAGATTATCTCTAACCTCGGTAGTCATGAAAATACATTATACCGGGTGTAACCGAGATGATTTAAGTAATTTTCTAAAATGGAATTGTTGAAGTAAAAATATGGCTTCTGCGTCATGATATGGCCAGCTTTAGCGGACACCAGAAAACCAGTGAATCATCTTAACTAGTAAGCTGGTTAACTAATTTCTTAAAGTTAACGTTTTAAGTATTAGAGTTGGGCGTCTGGTTGCAATTACAGATCTGTAGCCAGTCGTTAGTAAGTGCCATACCGGTTTTTAGAATTTCGAAAACACGATTACCCTTGCCGCTGGTGCTCGATGAAATTTGGCTGTTTCGACTAGATACGTGCATTGGAGGGGTTGCTTTGCATGCATGCTCTTCAAATGCGCATGTATTTTGGCACGATGAAGCCAGAATTTGTTTGACCACAGCGCCGAGGGTTATCGCGTTCTCAAAATTCTAAGAAGTGGTATGGCGGTTACTAACGACCGGCTACAGATATCTAATTGCAACCAGGCGCCCAACTCTAATAGTTAAAAAGTTCATTATTAAAAATTAGTAACCACCTTACTAGTTAAAATGGTTCACAGGTTTTCTGGAGTCCGCTAAGTCTGGCAATACCATGCCGCAAAATTCATATTTCTACCTCAAAAATCCAATTTTTTAAATTACTTAGTCTTCCCTATAGCAACCGGTATATGAAGGTTGCACCAGCTCATTAATCTTTTTTAATGATATAAAACACGTAACTAACACCGCCAACCGCGTGCTCTCGTTACCTGCCACATGGTCATCAGTAACACACTCACTCACAAAGAAAAAACTAAAGCCGTACTCTTCCATCGTAAAAGAAAACCTCTGTATAGCCTTCCCTTCTTATGCCTCAGTGGCACTCTAAATCCGTCATGCGGAAACCTTCAAGTCACGAAGCATAACTTTCAGTGTTACGACACCATGAGATACCCCTGTATGCAATCTGTCTTACCACCACCGAGCTTTGACGGAATTACTTTTCCGAACAAGCATGTTCTACTTACCAAAAATAATGTAGCGTTGATTTATTCATTTTTATTCACATCATAGTTATCGTTTCTTTGTTTGAGGAAGCGCCACTGTGTCTAACGTTATTATTTCTAGCCTTTCAAGAAAAATGCTTTCGAGTGATTGCTAATAAATCGTTCGAACCGCCCACTAGGCATGTTTACTTTCGTTGTAATATTCTAGATGCCAACATGTAATTAACTATTTATTGGCATGATTTTATAAAAGAGCAAACCAAGAAAAATTATTTCGTTGCTTCCTAAATTCTTGCAGTTGCATGTCGCGACTCATAATATGACATCAGAAAACAAAACATACTTGTGCTACCGAGGTAATCAAGTAAATGTAGGCTTCCTATGTGAAGCTATATTGTGCCATAGTTTTTATTACCTCGTTCTATGACGAGCTATATACAATATTTCTGACCGCCATTCGAGTCTTCTTTCAGTGATCCATGCTACTGTGATGTGAATGACCTTCATGTTGATTTCTATTGTTCTATTTTTATATAGTTTTTCGTTATTTGGCAGTAATTCGTGCTGCCATTTCGTGGAAAGCTTTTTGTCGCTTCAATCCTGATTTGTACTCATTTGTCTAGTGCTTCTTTCCTTTGTGACCGCTGCAACCCTGTAGATACGATGAAGCCCGTCAAGCAGTGTCTAATCCCTTTTTTTTTTCTCGCCACCCCAAGTTTGTATGTATGAACCTAAAGAAAATACTAATTGGTTAAAACAATTCTAAATATTATATTTGTTTTGAATAATGAAAAGATGGTAAGGAAGTAGGCCCAGACTTCGTGTAAGGTAAATCAAAGGGTTCGTAGATCTCCAACTCCTCGTGGAAAATACTAACCGTGAATTACACACAAGGCCAGATAAGAATCGAGAGAGGAGGAGGAAGTGCCGATTTGCTACACTGCACTGGGGGAACGGATTCGGACATGTAAGGACGAAGGAGAAAAGAAACAGTTCAAAAAAGCCCGCAATCTCACCTGAGCCTTTCGTCCACTACTGCTCTGGAGGAGTCGTTTCCCATAGCACAAGTGCAGCAGACGTGCTGCCCAGGAAATGCCGCATTTTCGACAAAGCATTTTACATACTCCTTCGTCCAGACGGTGTAATTAGCACAGTTAGGATACTTGCCCTCCCATACCTTCGCGCCGATATTTCGCATGGAAGACATGTTGAAGATACCCATGACCTTCAAAATTCCTGGTAAAAAAGCAGAGAGAGGTCAGGTATGTTTAGATAGAAAGGCAGAGAAGAGAAACTGAGATCAGCCGTCGCGAAGGCTTAGTGGTTACGATGCTCGGCTCCTGGCCCGAAAAACGCAGGTTCGATCCCGGCCGCGGCGGTCGCATTTCGATAGAGCCAAAATGCTAGAGGCCCAAGTATTGTGCGATGTAAGTACAGGTTAAAAAACCCCAGCTGGTTGAAATTATCCGGAGCCCTTCACTGCGGCGTCCCTCACAGCATCAGTCTCTTTGGGACGATAAACCCCCATTAACCCATAAACCCAAACTTGGAACTGTATGCTTTCTCCGACAGCTGCGAAAAAACTGGACACAAATTCCAGCTTTCATAGTCTGCGTCATTTTTATCGTACGTCGAATTATGTTCAAATATTTTGCTATTTGGAAAGGGGTTCCTCGTACAAAAGTTCGGCTTAGTGAGAAATCACAAATCTTGAGTGTGACAATTATACCTAGAGCCAAATAAGGCAGTTGCTTGACTTCGTTTCCTATTCTAGGTTTTGTCAATGTCTTGTTCTCTTTTCTTTGTAATTCTTCATTGTTCCTGTTTCTTTCTTGTTCTCTCTTGTTCTGCGTTTTTTTTTCTTTATAACCATTCGAGATTATTCCACCATTAGAGACCTTAGCAAAAACTAATACGTTTGGAATATACTTCGGTATATTTATAATGTATTTTAAACATATTTCGTATTCATGAATGCACTAAAAATATGCCTGAAATAGGTTCCTGAAATTTTAAGCTCACTATTCGAAATATATTCTTAAAATTTTCCAAAAATACGTCACTTAAAGCATGCTTCGAGCACGTTTCAAATACGTGAAAAAATACGAATTCGGCTTTAGCATCTTGTCAATATATTAAATGTGCACTTCCGTAAATATGAAATTAATTCATTCGCTGTACACGTCCCTTAAAGCATGTTTCGAGCACGTTTAAAACACGTGAAAAAATATTAATGCGGTTTTAGCATCTTTACAGTGTATTAAAAGTGTGGTCTCATAAATATGAAATTAATTCATTCGAAGTATACGTCACTTTAAGCATGTTTCGAGCACATTTCAAACACGTGAAAATTATGTATGTGGTTTTAACATCTTGCCGACGTATTAAAAGTCTACTTTAGTTAATATGAAATTAATTCGTCTCAAGTAAGGCTCAATTTTAACAAATGGGCAGTCCTTTTAAACATATTTGAAGCACACTTTTAGCTGCCGTAGAACAATCTAGTGCTCGAAATCGCGTTTTGGAAGATGGCCTTTGCATGCTGGCAATGTACTGAAAGTGGACTTTCGCAAATACGACATTAATTCGTCCAAAGTATGCTTGAATTCTAACGAATGAGCGGTCCGCGTAAAGCTATTTGCAGCACACTTCAAGCTGCCGTTCAACAGTTAGTGCTCGAAATCACGTTTCGGGAAATGACATGTTGGCAATGCATTTAAAGTGTACTTTCGTAAATACGAAATTAATTCGTGCGTGGTATACTTCAACCCTAAAAAATGGCTAGTCCGCGTCAGCATATTTGCAGCACAGTTCAAGCTGCCGTGGAACAACCTAGTGCTCGAAATCACGTTTCCGGGAAAAGTGAAAACTGTCCCTTTTCGTCCATTCGTTTATGTTAACTTCTAGCAGAAAGGCAATCACCACTTATTTAAAGTACGTGTCGACAGCGTGATCGCATTGTACCGGCAATGGCGCCATGCGCGCCTCCGGGCCCGAGCATGCCAGCGAAAAGGACCCCGACTGGCAGGGCCGACCGGCTCCCATAGACACCCATGTATTTGTTGGTTGACAGTTCGACTCCTGACCGATGCCTGACGCAAGTTACGACGAACAATTCGGTCCTAGATAGACCGCAGATTCGAACGTGACCACTCTGACGCTTGTGCGACAATTTGAGGGCCAACAGTCTTTGCACAAAAAGCGCCTCACCGGGCAAGATAATGTGTCTCCTCTCGGGGGGTATATATAAGTAATAATAATTAATAATAATAATTGGTTTTGGGGGGAAAGTAAATGGCGCAGTATCTGTCTCATATATCGTTGGACACCTGAACCGCGCCGTAAGGGAAGGGATAAAGGAGGGAGTGAAGGAAGAAAGGAAGAGAGTGGTGCCGTAGTGGAGGGCTCCGGAATAATTTCGACCACCTGGGGATCTTTAACGTGCGCTGACATCGCACAGCACACGGGCGCCTTAGCGTTTTCCAAGCCAAGTATAACGCTTGTCGGAACAGTTCCTGTTTGCTGACGTCACTTTCTGTCAGCATTTCCTGCATGGCGACAATCTTTCCCGTTCAGGTCCCGTCACGGGACCTTGCATTGGCATAGACTTCTTGATGACAACGTGTTTTTTGTGGTATTGTCTGTCTCCTGATGCTTAAAACCAGTTCAGTCATTACTTCTGCTGTTCACAGTATTGATCACTATTATCCGGTGAATCTGACTAGCCCACATTTCGTAAGCCGATGTGAATGTATTTTTGGCGTATTAATCGTAAATTTTAGTGTATTTTTATTGTAGTGCAATGTATTTAATGTATATTTTAGTACACATTTACTGTATTTAATGTATATATTTCGCATATTTTTAATGTATTATTGTATATTTTTAGTATATTTTTACTGTACTTTATGGGCATGTTTAGTATATTTTAATGTATAATAAAAATACTAAGCGGACAGAAAATGCATTTTTCATGCATTTGTAAGAATATTCAAAATAGTACTCCTAGCATACTTAGAAAGCATTCGTATGGCAATTTAAGCATTGGGACAAAGAATGAAAAATTAATACGAAATTAATACAATGTATTCGAAATGCATTTTTAGCACAGCCTCTTTTTTTTTGCTAAGGGAGAATATGCTCTAATAATTTTGGGCTCCTACCCTAAGATAAAACTCACAAATTATAAAGTGTTCAGCAAAAAAAAAAAGAACACTCAGATTTTTCTATAATTCCTATGGCCACACCTGCATGGCTGGCATTCTGTGAAAAAGCGGCTTAAGGACTGTTACTACTACGAGTCGTATGTGTTGCTTGAAATTCTTTTCCCAGATGATCAACGGGCTTTACATTAACGACACCTCAAAAATAACTATTTACTCCAATGGCTATGCTACAAGCATGCGACATTCTCTTTCAGTAAAATCTTTCTCAACAAGAACTGCAACAAATATTCCTGCTTTCCTAGAATATTTGCTAAGTGAAACAACCTTGGTGATCCTATAATAACACTGAATTCCTTGTCAACGTTACAAGCTCAACTACAATAACTGTTGAAATTCCAAGGGCTGGTCTACTCGTTGATTTCAACTGGTTTGCTCAACATACTTCAGCAAGATCTGTTATGCGATTCTGCGCGATGACATCGCTGTGGTGTAGTGTTGTAATGTAGTAATATTGGTGAAATCTGACGCATTAAATTTTTATAGATATTGCCTTGACTGCTGTATTTATTTTCTTTTGTCTTATTGTATTACTGTACAAATGTGTGCACTCACCTGCTATGGTCTCTTTTTAAAAACGCAGCATATATTCATACATCAATTTATTTTTCCTCCTTCACACTTTCTGCTTCCCTAAAATATTTTTTTAAGCGCTGATGTGCCTCTTAGCAATGTCTAAACCGGTGTTACACATATTCGTACTTTATGAAAGCCACAGTAAACTGATAGAATGCCCTATAGACACATGTTTATGTAGCATGTCAGTGTACATTATGAGAGCATTTTTCCGAGCACTCGCTTTTTGAAGCGATAGCTACATTACGGTAGCATTTCGAGCCTTCAGCGTGGAGGCGCCGTGGCGGTGGTGGCGCCGCCACGCTGTCATGTGGTTGGTCACGTGGTCCGGAGTAGCTGCCGGCGGCGCTGTGGCTTATCACGTGGTTCGTCATGTGATTGGCCACGTGACCAAGTTCCACTCGGCCAGCTGTAGATATCGCGTCACTCCAGGTTTAACCAAAGCTAAACCACCGCCAATTTTTTGCGCTAAAATTTGTGGGATACACTGGTCCTGCCGTGGCTGCGACTCTGCGCCATGGCTTGGGGAAACGTGTTGCGTACTTGAATAACGCCTGCGTGTAGCTGGCACGGAAGCTCGCCTTCCCGGCTGGCTGGACGCAGAGTGACCGCATAAATTTGACACGTAAGAAGTCTCCGCTCAGGAAGTTTTCTTTAGCACAGATGGTGCAGTGGAAACCCCGTAATGAGTGGTGTGTTCCACACTCGCTCACCATTAACGAGACGGTCCAAGTCCTTCTGGTCATCAAGGAGCTTGAGGTCGATGATTGGTGCCTCATTAGGATGTGTAGCGTTTAGCGTGACAGTGCCTCGCGACTCAGGCTGCACCAAAGCTACCGCAGTCATGAAGCCGGTGTAGTTGAACATGGGCACGTAGTACTTCTTGTATATCTGACAAAAAGAGGTAAGCAGGAATCCGCAGTCACTTGGAATACTTCTCTTTATGCACAGCATATGAAACAAATTACAACAATACAAAAGGTTTTCTCTATCACCATGCCAGATATGTTATTATTTCGGATGCAGGTGTGTGGATCAACACACTCTTTAGTTTTTCTCTTACTAAGCTTGTGAAACAGGCAAAGGTAGTAACGCGATAAAGAAAAAGGTAAGGAGACATGCATTTTTATTCATTCCTTCAAATAGCAAAAGAACTTACCATAAACGCTGCCATCATGCAAGTACAGACATTTTATTTTAAACACTCTGCACCATTAACAACAGTATCAGAAAAGTTATTCAGCGCTCGAAATGCCGAAAGCGATAAGAACTACACAGAAAGGACAGCTCAGGATTAGTATTTTTTAGAATCATGTGGTTACAATCGAAAATCAAGAAAGATACAAGGCCGCATGCTGGCGAGATAAAATAAACGATGTTTCGCTGCAATACAATATGGTATCAAAAATATGCTGCGTGTATTTTTTTCACGTTTTTCTTTACCTTGCGTTGTTAAGGGTGCTATTGTTTGGAGACAACTTTTTCAGGCTAGTTAACTCTCCCTAAAACCTACACTTGTCAGTCAGCGCTGTGCCTCACCAGCTTAATTATTTCGTCTTAATCACCTGCGGTTTTTTCTCACGTCCTGCTGACCCCGCCCCCCTCTACTGCATTTGCCGCCGTCTCTAGCTCAGGACTGGGCGCACTGCACGGAATTGGCGCCCCCCTCCCCCCAACTTTGCCGTGCGCATCACAGCTCCACCGCAGTGGTTTAAAGTCTATGGCGTTCGGCTGATGAGCCCAAGGTCGCGGGATCGAGTTCCATTCGAGGCGGCCGCATTTCGATGGAGGCGAAATGCAAAAACGCGTGTGTGCTGCGCATTGTTAGTGCAATAAAAAAACACGCTGCCGCACGTAATTCGAAGTTCTCCACTACGGCGCCTCTCATAGCTCAAGTCCAGCTTTGGGACGTTAAGCCCCACAAATCATGCCGCACCGCACCGTTCCTACCGTCAGCAGCTGAGCAGGGGTGGTCCCTGTCGCCGGTCAATGCATCTTAACCTTCCCTTTTTCGCACGTGAGGTCGGATGTTTGTCTCTCCACCCCTCTAAAAGCCGGGATAGTGCAATGCTAGACAGGTAGGTGGGATTAATTCGCGGACAGTTCGGCGCCATATTTTAAACTGCATTACTTTCCGACACGAACTACATAAGGTAGCGTTGGCAAGAAACACCTGAGAAGCCACATTCAATTCTTTCTGGATATACTACGCCACCGGAATTGACAACTCATCATATGGTCTGCGAATTTTCATCTTTCCCAAAGCACGTTCCCACTCGGTAAATGCTTGCAACCTGTCTATTATTCTTATCTTCTACGCTCTGTGCTACCCTGCTTTTCCGTCTTAACATAGTACAAAGTCTCTCGGTAAAAAAATAGTGTTCTTCGTTATTTAAACCGTTTTATGCTGCACAGTGTTGCATACCTCATCTGAGACATATGGCGATTGCTGTATTCTTGGGTCCGGAAAGAGATCCGTAAGCTCCATTTCTATGTCGGTGTAGTCTTCTGGCTGACCCTCGCTTTCGCCGCTGTTAGTAAGCAGTAACGTTTCGAAGGCTCCAGGAATGGTTAGCAGACCTGCATCGAAGGGTCACTATTGGCATAAATGGGAAATTAAGACAGGCATCACCATGATAAGTTTTTTTCCCGCAAATTGTTAAAAGAGAAACTGCATGGCTATTACGAGTTACGTGTCCAATTGTTGTTCGACGTTCTACGCGAGCCTCCTTTTTTTTTGTCCCTTTAATAATCATTGCTTTCGTAGTATTTAGTATTATCTCTGCGCGATTTTTTAGAAATTCATATATTCACTTCTTTAGTTTTGGTAATTGGTAACGAAATTAATAAATTGGAGAATGAAGCCCATTGTGCTTTGCAAACACAGTATCACTTGTTCTAATTTGTGAGCGCACTGTGTTCATCCAAAAACTTTTCACAAGCCAAAGCAACTATGTTGACAGAAGGATACGTTTTATTCACTTTTTTAGAAATATGAGGAGGACTTTTTAATCGCCGTAAGGGCACTGTGTTATCTAGTCTAGCTTTCTTTCGGTGAGTGACTTATCCAAACTTATTTTCCCGCTACATTACTAGTTCTTGCGAAAACAGGTCCTGCCTTGAACCTTAAATTCTAGCATGCCTTGGACTGCTTTTAAAGGTGCTCTTATTGCCCAGGACAATACGCCGCCTAATTATCAGTCATTTTTATCCAAATGATTACAAAATGATCGTGTTGCTGTCGTAGACGGCCGGGGTATAGCTTATCATTTTACCTGCAATTTCGACGAATAAAAGGTAGGTTATTTGAGGCTTTACGTCAGCTGCTTCTCTGTCATCTATGCTGGCTGCCTTTGACTTTCACCTCCATTGCATGAAAAAATGCTTTGCTAAAAATCGTAGCTAAAAGCGTTGGGCCCGCCGAGCTATCTGCATAGCCTGGATCCTCGACCCATAAGTTTGATGGTTTGAAAAACAACGTCTGGCCAGAATAAAGCATCATTACGAAGCGAATCTAACAGAGCTTAAGTTTCGGGATTCCTGTGGAAGTCTTGTTCACGACAAGGTTGTCATGGTAACTGCTAGCAACACTAGTTCTAGCGCGCATTTGTCGTTAGGCATAAAGAATTCGAGTTGCCGCTTCGCAATGAAAGACGGGTGTTCGATATTAACCTATAGATTTGCCATTGCGGGCGCGTACGAGCCGCCGTTATGCCTCAGTCATGAGATGATATCAAAAGGCGCTGTTCGCCGGACCACGAAGCTGATGACAACCATGACAGTAATTTTTATGACGCAAGGACATCTACGGCCAAAGAGCGCCATGACACAAGATATTTTCGTTTACTCAAGGTGGAGTCAAAGAAACATTTCCCAAGCTTTTCCCCCTGAATAAGCCGAGCACGAGGCAATGGGATGCTTGTACTCATTGTATCACAATTGTGTACCCGGTGGCAGAGGGGATCGAACCGCTACGGTACAGGCCCAGGAAGCTTCAGTTATCTTTTTTTTTTATTCGAAAATGAAACTGAGCACAATTCAATATGTACAATAATAACTGGACCCATAGCCAGGGGCTAGTTTCGGGTTCAACACAATACAATACAACATATTTGCAGCACGCGGAAACGAACATTTCTATTCCTAAAATGAAAATTAGAACGTTATAAGATTTGCGGAGAAAAAATACAGGAATACAAACAAAACGCTCACAAAAAACATATTTCTCTTCGAAACAAAAAGTAAAAATTCATACCATATACTTCACATATTCATCAGGAACATTTTGAGGGATTGTGCAAAATTTGTTTCTGTTTTAACCTCATTAGGAATGCCATTCCAGATTAAAACTGCATTGAATTCTAATAATCTTTGCCCGTAAGTATTGTGACAGGCGGGCAAATTGAAATGTTTTGCACTAGCAGCCCTAGTCTCCCTTTTAGGAGTTATAAAGATACTGTGGGGAAGCGGTTCATTGAGCTGTAGTATTTTATGAATTGTCTGGGCTATTTTTAATGTATACATGGAATGGAAAGGTAGAATGCCGGTGGACTTGAAAAGTGGTTCAGTAGAGTCAGTATATTTTGAATAAGTAATTATTCTTATCGCTCTCTTCTGCAATCGGATTACAGGTTCGAGATATGTGGGGTATGTGTTACCCCATGACTCCATGCAGTAGTTTAGCTGGCTTTGTATAAAAGCAAAGTAGAGTATTCGGAGTATAGAGAAATTAAAGCAGTCTCGCGCTTGTAATAAAATATGGCAACCATATGCCAGCTTTGAGCAAACTTGCTTTACTTGATTCTTCCAGTGCATATCAGAATCAAGATATACGCCAAGATATTTAAAACTTGAGACAGAAATGGTAATAGCGCTGCAATTAGACGTACACAAGAAAGACTGACACAGGACATGCGCTAACTTCATCTGATTTTATTCACTGCAAAGCTGCTTACTTCTTGTATTGGCTGGTTATTTAAATACAAAGCAACATTTTGGTAGTTTAATTTTTTTTCCCTAGAGCGGGTTGCTCGGCTGTATTTGTACGCTCGGTTGAAGAGCAAGTGCACTTTGAAGGCTGCTCAACGTTCTGAGGTACTTATGAACCTCATCTAACCATTTACACCAATTGTCAGTCTTGTGTCAGTTTTGTTCATTGAGAGACTCTGGCTGCAGTTGCTACAATTTTAAAATGGGTGCAATCGTGCAAGCAATGCCCTACGTATTGAACAGTACCAAAAGCACACTTACTATCATTCCGAATTGATTACCAGTACTAGTCTACCGCCGGGCTTGTGTTTCCTAAAGATAATCTGCAAAACTTTTGGCCTCGCACCTGTCACGCCTTGCCCGATTTAGGCTCCCGTGCTCCTTCCTCAGCTGTTGACCTCAAGATACCTTCATATATCTATGAAAACACTTGGAAACACCCAGGTGCAGCACGCTAAAGTCTGTTTTAAAGTGGGGAAAAGAGGAAACAAGTGTATCACCAATTATCTCACACTATGCATATTGAGGCTTACATGAACGCTATTGAATACTTTGAAGATGACAGCGGATGAGTTTAGCATAGAAATTCTAGACAAGCGTGTTTCCAAAGCAGGGCAAGTAAAGAGGTGGGGTTCGAGCCTGCGACACAGGGGTATTCAAGCTATCAAACCCAGTGACCTAAAGCAGCTGCTCTAATGCTGCGCCATGCGGCAAGTATTGCTTTTATTTACTTTCATGGAAGGTGTTACTTTCAGGAGGCCACTCACAAAATATGATTGACCTTCAATGCTGTCAGTTTCGCTCCGAGCGTAGACGCCGTGACAAACGTTCACCTTCTTAGACCTTCGCCATTTTCTGGTACCATGAGTATGGCTCCATAGACCGCGAGCATTGTGAACCCAATGACATTGCAAGACACGACAGGAGCGCATGCTGCAGGCGGTCAGTGTCTTGGGTTCAAAGTTGAGCTGTCTGCTTCGTGACAGATGTCCATTTAACTCTTAGAAACCGGCTATAATATTTCTGTGTTAAATTGATCGTATATTAAAACATTCGGGCAGAATCATTCGGGTAGGCCAGCTGGAACGATGGGACACGAACGGCGTAGAGAAGCAAACAGGACCGAAAGCTTACTTTCAACTTTAATTAAAACAGGGCAGACCAAGCGTCATTGCGTACCAAGTGTTTCAGGGAACTGTGGCTGACAATGAAAAATTTGAAGACGCGCATAACTTGCTCCCTGGCCGCGGACACCTCAATCGCGCTGTGCTTTCGCACAATGCTAAACGGCCAGGCATTTTTTTCTGTGTAAGACGCGCTCTGGATTTATTATGTTTGCACATTTCTAGCCGTAGGGCTCTGTGAAGAGTTTTCCACGTAAACTATTATCCGTAACTGAAGGAATTCACATTGCTACTCGTAATAAAAAGACGCAAAATGTGGTTTAGGCATCCAACAACGGCACCACAACTGTTAACGACTTGCTGGCGACTAATTAAGCGCTGAAAATCATCGAACACTTCGTCGGGAAGCATCAACTTCCGCCGGAGCATATAGAGGCGCAGAACTTGAGTGCTATAAGAACTCGGTAAAGGGCCATAAGCATAATGGTGCCGAAAATGTTGGTGAATACTTGTCTCATGAGTCGTACGCTGCATATGCAGCGATTTGTCACTACTGTTGGAATAACAACCGGCCTGAGACGCTGTATAACAGAAAGAGGCGGGCTAGTTGGTGACTAATAGTAGAATGCATCTCGAAACCGCGCAAAAAAAAAAAAAAACAAGGGACGAGGAAGAAACCAACAGGACAGAGCGCTGAGACGCTGAAAAACTATTTGCAGGACGGTGATTCCGGTAAACGCTTGCGCATTTAACGACAGAAGTTCACGCGAGACATTTCGAGCATTCATCTATAACACAGAGCACAGAAAAAAAAGAAGGCAGTAATCAAAGGTGAAAAAGTTTTCAGACTAGAGGCTCTGATTTTAAGTGATTCGCAATACACACCCTGCCTTCACCGCCGGATGAGTAGCTCTAGTGGCACCTTTGCTGAGGCGTTACGCCTCAATTAAGTGGCAGCATATTTGGAGAGGGAGAGGGCATCAGGGGCCTAGAGCGCAGACGAAGTGTCCCGTCTATGCTCTCCCCTTTGACTAAATGATTCCAGTAAGCTGCGTATGCATAACCGCAACCATCCGCAGATATCAACTGTTCGTTAATGAATAATAATGGAGTTTTAAGGGCTCTACAGCTGGCATAACTTAAATTGTACCGACTTGGCTTTCAATAGCAAAGCATTGGTGTTCTGCAAAAAAACTCCAGCATACGGAGCGCCGTCTACCCGTCTACGAGAGCGGGTGGTTACAACTCGTCGCTGCATCAGAAGCAGTGTGAGGGCATTCGTGTCACAAGCGGAGAAATGCTGTGTTCTGGCCATCAAACCCGGAATTTGGCACTTCTATAACAGAATAAGGCGCGAAATGACGTGCGCGGAGCATATTTCATTATATCAGATGCACGGGTACAGCCCTCGTTCATTATCATGAGGAAAATACCAAAAGGTACCTGTCAGAGAAAAGAAAAGGCATTCAAAATACGGGTCTGAAGGACTGCTGCGACATAGAGCCCTATGCGTAATTTTTTCACGCAACTATTAAAGCTTGCATTTCAAGTTTTAGTAGATGTCTATTTAGCAAAAGGCAATGAAACCCTTTTTAGGTTTTTTACTCTAAAGAGGACTTTCTTGACGGAATCATGCATTCTTGCTCACCTGTTCGATTGTGCATGTATTGATCCCAACTCTGATTAAATGCCCTCTCACTCAGGCCAATCAAGTCTTGGGTCGTAGTGACAACTAGACCAATGAATATAAGGTGGTCCTGGAGGCCTTTTCCGACTGGAAGGTCTGCCACGACAGGTATCTGCACAAAGGGAACCCACAACGCAAAATTGTTTGGCTGACAGCATGTCGCAGGCCTTGGCATCACAACGCATGAACAGATGCCTGTACTGGAAGCGAACCTAGAAGATATTCATTTGCCGTCGTTACATCTCGCGGCAAGTAAATTTCAAATAACTGCTCTTAAAGGATGTACTCGCTCATTAGCGGAGCCAAACGTTTCACTAAACCGTGCACTTGATAGAGTAAAGTATTCCATGATGTTGTTCAAGGCAGATGTTCGCATCTGATGTGTTTGCACAAAGTGCTTTCATTTGGCGTCACAGAGCACCTCTCGCTCTCTTCATCATCAAAATGGCTTAGGTATTTTTCGCCGAATTTCTTAAACAGTATCATTACAAATCTACACGTATTCTTGCAGAGTTGTCTGGGAAGTCCCTATGCCAGTCCTTTTCCGAAAGCTGCGGAAGAACTCTACGATAATGATGATAATGATGAGTTGCGAAGTCAATCCGTCTTCGCATTTCTCGTCTTCATTTGTTAAATTACTGAAACGATGTATAATGAATAGAAGGTTATTTGCAAAATTTAATAAAAGTAGGTTCCCAGCAATTTTCTGTTTTACTTTCTACATAGTACTTATCTTGCCACACTACAAGAGCCAAGGATACGGAAAGAGGAGCTCGTTATGACATGCATGACGGAAGCCAACAGTCCGAATAGCCGAACAGCCGAAACCAGGGAGCATCGGGGATGTGTCTTTTTCATTTGTAGTTTTCAGAAATTAGAGAGTAATAAAAGCAGAAGAAAAACAACCACATGCCGCCGGTGGGATCAAAACCCACGACCTCTGAATTTCGCGTCCGGTACTCTACCAACTCAGCTACGGAGACGGCTGTCGAATCTTCCGTTTTCGGGGTTATTTATGTGCAGTGTAACTGAACCTTGATAATGTTCACCTGTAATCTCTTCAGCTGAGAGAAACTAAATCGGGTAGGCTGGTACAAGCGACTGTCACTCCGCAAAATCAACTTCACCGTGACAACGATCAAAAATCAAACACCGTGATGCGAGCATCTTTACTTTCACCTGCTGGTGGGTTCAATGTTTTGTCTTTCATTTTCATGGCTCTTTCAGCGCTATGACGGCAGAGTTCGCTTCATATTAGTGCGAAACGGCATATTGAAGGTGAAACACAAAAACACGGCGAGCGAAAGCATCACGGTGCGGCCCTATTGCCTCTTGCGTGACCAGGATGTCACTCGCACCCCTCCGTTGGTGGCCTTCAGACTCTGCGGCAGATATCAGGGTCGTCCACAAGCGATGGCCGGCGAGATTAACACATTGCCAAAATGCATGCGCTTTCGAGAAGCTTGCAGGAAAATAAATCAACCATTCGAATGCACGCAACTCGTCGAAATAGCCAAAATCTGTTGGGCCACAGCGCCGAGGATAACCGCGTTATCGTAATTCTAAAAACTGATATCGATATTACTTATTGATATTAATTACACGAATCTCGAAAATTAAGGAGTCAAACTAAAAGTTAAAAAGTTAACTATTTTATATTAGTTAACCAGCCTGCTAGCTAGTATGTATTAGCTATATTCTGAAGCACTACACGCTGACAAGTGCTATGCCGAAATAAGCGCTTTTATGATTCAAAAAGCCCATGTTTAAAAATTGTGGACAATCAGGTGCAATATCCCGCATAGACGTCAACTTCCACGTTTACATGAAAAAACAGCCGAACGAAGCCTCATTCTTTTGTCGAAACCCCAGCCCAAGTACCATCAGCCCATAGAACGGAAACTTAGCAGAAGGGGCAGCCGTACGTGTAGCTTTCTCAGCTCCTCTTGAGGGCCAATTCCTGAGAGCATAAGCAACTTCGGTGAGCCGATGGCGCCTGCGCTCACGACTACCTCACGGCCGACCCTCACGCTCCTGTTGACACCATTCTTCGTGAAGAGTACGTCAGTGGCCCGCTTTGTGTTGTCAAAGATAATCTGAAAACAGCACAAAACAAAATGAATAGCTGTTCTGGCAGATCTTCCAGGTCTGCTTGTAAACTTAACATTTCCATCACACGCAGCCAGCCTGTTGAAGTCAATCCCAGTAATATAGGATAGCTGAGCCAGAACTGCAGTGATTCCTCATTTAAGCCCGTACGGAAATTGAAAAAAAAATTTAAATTGGTTTTTGAGGACATGAAATGCACAGTAACTGTCTCGCATATCTCGGTGGGCACCCGAACCGCGCCGTAAGGGAAGGAATAAAGGAGAGAGTGAAAGAAGAAAGAGGTGCCGTAGTGGAGGGCTCCGGATAATTTCGACCACCTGGGGATCTTTTAACGTGCACTGACATCGCAGAGCACACGGCCGCCTTTAGCGTTTCGCCTCCATCGAAACGCGGCCGCCGTGGTCCGGTTCGAACCCGGGTACTCCGGATCAGTATCCGAGCGTCCTAACCACTCACCCACCGCGGCAGTTTTTTTTTTCTGGTTTTCGAAAATGGTGTCAAAGCGGCCATTTAGCACCCGTGCTGCCACTTGTCTACAAACCCAAAAAGATGCTTCGCATGAACCTGACTCGCTTTAAATCGGACGCATAGTGCCAGCAAACACGTGATATGCTTGACTCATCAAGAGCCAGAAATGACAGTCGCTATATGGCGAGGTTGGCTCGTCCAAGTCCGCTAGCTGGTTAAGTGTAATCTTTTACAAAAACCGCCAACATGACTGGCTGGCGAAGTGCGAAAAATTCCCCAGTGCATATTATCTGCATAGCCACTGCTTTTCGCCAATCTTTGTTTCCATTTGTTTTTTGCCTCTTTCAGCGCCAGCTGCATCAATTCCGGACATATACTAGATATCATTTATTGTTTTCTGTTACTACATAAGCGGATAATGAGAACTGTTTCCAGAGGTTAGGATACTTACATACCTAGCACATATTCCTTGAAAAAAAATTAAGGGCGATCACACAATGTGATGCGACAAATCTGCAACAACATGATGCGAACGGTTTCGCTAGGGGCTGGATTAGAGGCTTCGAACGGAAGTGGCACCACCGCGACCTTGACGAGAAATGTCGCATTAAAAAAAACACAAGCCCTAGCACACGTGCATGTGGTCTCTACATACGCAGATGGTCTGTGTACAGGAACTGTTTTTAGGCAGTCCTTGCTTTTTACACCGAGAGCTGTATCTGCGACGTTGCTAAAGAGCGCGTGCTACTGCGCACTGCGGCGAAGAGTGAGCACAGGCATAGCTACGGAAGCATTAACGGAATGTTAGGTTTGGTGAGCTCGTAGAGATTCACACTGAATAAAAAGTGCAGCATGCAAACGGACAGCATTCGCACAACCTATGATTTTGAAAAAAAAAAAGAAATATTCGAATATCTTCCTCATGAGTTCCTCATGTGTACTGCGAGCAAGTTCCCCCGCATCAAGAGAGTTGTCGTGGGATGTTTATATGCTTACCTTAGTAGCCGTGCTGTTAAGTGAAATCTTCAGATTCGTACGGTTGTAACGCACAGTCCGCAAAAAGCAAGTGTTGGCACTCATTCTTGCTCCATAGGCTATATTAGCCTGCACTCTTGAGTAACCTGCCAGGAAAGTGGAGCGCAAGTTTTATTTAGGTGTGTCCATTAAAATTCCTGCACATTTACTGCTGCAAAATACATGTACACTCCCGATGTTAATGGGTAAATTGCGATTCGTTGGATTTCTAGCCGCTGCATGGGTAATTTGAGATTACTCGTTCGGCTGTGATGATGTCGTTTCTGACTAACGCTTCGGTGCATTCCTAAACGCATATCCACGAGCCAGGCAGTACTTGTCTTCTACACAGCGCTCTTTAACTTCTATAGTCTGTGCAGAGCGCATCTGGGGTCACCCAGACCCACCCCATGGCCAAGTGACAATTACGGTCAACTCCTTGGGAGACTGGATACCTTTATCAGCGGTAGAAAATGGAAAAAATACAAGTGCACGCAGGCATTTATTGCCTTCTGTGTGATGTCACTGTCTGGGAGGTCATTTTAGTGCCAGAGGCTTTGTGCTTTGCTTGTTCAATACCGGAAAAGTTTATACTGTGCACCACAATCTTAATGCTTACTGCCATGAGCTTTAGAGAGCTTTGTATCGCTCTCCTGCTTATCAGCAAATTTGAGCCCAGCGTCGCGTAAATCACGAGTACTTCTGTGCCTCCATGTCCTGTGTAACTTCTCTGGCGCTGTTAAGTGTTTGCGAGGCGGACGCAGCGGAATCGCTGACTAGATTATGCGAAGCGCTTCCCTCACAGTACGCACGCAGTAGCAGAGGGCTATAGAGCGCCAAAAATCTCCAGCATCTGTTGATCTAAAAGAGCAGCAGTGCAATTACTAACTATCTAACATAATGGACACAAAATATAATGTTCCAAAGTTCTGAAAGCTTTCCTTCTAAGATTCAACGCAACGTCTATGGAAGTTGCGGCACCCAAGGCTTTGTGTTAAAACAGCCATAGAAATTCCTATTCACCAATACAACTCAAGAACGAAGCGGCAGATGTCCCTCAAAGGAGCCCCTCCAGGCAATAACGCCGACTGATTCTCATGAGGTCGTGAGTAATACCCTTGGGCCAGCTCGAGTGACACCGCAGGGGGTGGCAGATGAAAAGTGTCAACCACCCCTTAATCGCATTAACCGCAGCATCATGAAAATCTGTCGACGCCATTAGCTAGATTGTATCCGACCGTGGAGTGTCAGCGTTCATTACCGTCAAGTATTCAGATCTCATTCTCGGACTTTTGTCGTGTGTTGTAGAGTCCGGCACTTTCTTTAGTAGTGCCGATATGCAATTCCGCTTCATTGAAAGTATTCCATCTGAATTTGTGTAAAATACCTGGGCGATGATGGCGACTGCTATATGGCAGTTTGTATATAAATTGTTTGCTTATTTATTCGTACACACCTGCTGCCCCTGAAGGCATTACGGCAGTGGGGAGGGGGTGGGTGGCATGATTAATGCTACACGCCAGTGGATTAAAGAAAAACAATGTATGACCAAAAAAGGAAAAAAGAACACAAAAGACAGCGCACGTGCTTGCCAATGGCAAAAGAGGACCACTACACACACTGTTGCGCATATGAAAGTCTTCCAAAACATTGCTTCAGGGTGGCGCTTTAGTTGTTTACTCCTTCGTGCAATATACAGTTATTGCCCACGAGGCAAGACATAACGAGGTGACTGGCCTCCTGACTGAGTCTTGTCAGTTGTGGAGGTAATCAACTCTAGCCGGTGATTTTGAGCGCAAACACTGCGTTCTGAAACTTGCGAGTCCTGCGTTTCACTTCCATTGCTTCCAACCCACAATTACGTCTACCCGCCATGAAAGGCAGCGAAGCGAACAAGTTTTCTTTTTTTACTTTTTTCTGAAAATATTATTTCTTTTACCATAAAGCATCGCTAACAGCAAAGTTCTACTTGACGTCTGGTTATTAGTCTCCATTCAAGTGTAACGTCAAAGGAGTGTATAAACGACTGAAGAAGACGAAGACCTAGTGGGTGGCTACGTGTCTGCTTCTAGGTATGTGTTTTCGCTCTTCGCTGTCTTCTCGCGTGTGGCGTGGGTCGGACAGTGCCCTCCGTGAGACCGAATGCTGACGACGCCCCTGCAGAGAAATTCCCGGCACGGCGGGCGCATTCTCAAGTGAGAAAACCCAACCGGAACCCTCAGGGGCAAGCTAGGCTTAGCTCGGAGCTGCCGAGCGAGGCCGCGCTATGCGTCTGCATGGATTCTGCGTTGTCGACGACGGCTACGCGGATGCCCGCTGTGTTGCCACCTGACGCAGCCTCCACGTCCACGCAATCGTCAGCGCCTCTGGGCCTCCAGCCTGCGCCGTCTTCCGATGCTACGACTTTGGCCTGTGACATGGACTGCTCTACCGCCTCTGTGCCCGTGGCACTCCCTCAAGAAACTGTGCCCGTCGCGCCAGTTCAGTATTCCCACCAAGGGGCGTCACCAGCGTCTGAGCCTCCTCCACAGATGCCTCCCGTGAGTCAAGGCTCTCTTCCGCCTGCTGCGAACTCGTTCCGCGTTACCATTAAGCCTACATTGCGCTTTGATATGACTGACATCCCTGCCCGGAATGTTCAAGCCACAATTGACCATGCCCTTGGCTCTTCGAACTACTGCGGGTTTGTCGTCCATCGCCCATCGAACACCATCACGGTAAACTTGTCATCCTTGATGGACGCCCAGAAATTTTGCGCAGTTACGCGGATCCCCCTGGATGACAGCAAGCATGTCCCGGTGCAAATATATTTTGCATCTGGTCCTGACACACTCCACTGCATGGTTTATCATGTCGACAGCACGAGCCCTCCCGAGGAGGTGCGCGCAAATATTCGCTGCTCAACTCATGTTGTACTGCAAGCAAGGCCTATGGGTCGCCGGGGCTCATACCTGCTCATCCTGCAAGGTCCGTTGACTCTCCCGAAGTACCTTACCTACTACGGTGCGATCGTCAAACCACAGCCCTTCCGACCTCGTCGTATTTTTTGCTATCGCTGCCACAAAGAAGGACATATGCAGAATACCTGCCCTAATCCAGCAGCTGTGGCCGACATGAATGAACCAACAGCTCATTGTGCCCTGTGCAAATCGCCGGACCATGACATTCGCTCCCCCGCTTGTCCAAAGAAGAAGCAAGCGAAGAAGTTTCACAAGTCGCCTGCAAAAATGGATGTTCCTACAAGTAATCGCTTTGCAGCTCTCGCATGTGACGACAACGACTTCCCTGAACTTCCTTTATCTGAGCCTGCTGCTCACCATACGTCTCCTCGCCAGAGTACATATGCACAAGCGGCTCACCTTCCCGGATCAAATGGTACGCCAAAACGTCCAGTGCATCCATCACATGTGGATACCACAGATGAAGACACAGCTTTAGACAATGCAATCGCGGAGGCTCGCTGCCGACTAGACGAACTCACCCAGCGCCGGGAACAGCGTCGTTCTCAATCCTCTCGAAGAATTCTCATAACTCGGGAGCAATCATCAGAGGAATCACCTAGGGTAAGCACTGGCCCACAATCACGTGCCGACCACCTGTTAGCCGTGACTACCCCGACAGTGGATAAGATATTAGCGCTGATGAAGCAGGTGACATCCCTCATCGTGGAAGCTCTTCGGCCTCGTCATGGATAGCGCATCATCATCGGTGGTGGCGCAGTGGAACTGTCGAGGATTCGCTAATAAGGCCTCTGAAGTGAACATCCGCCTTCGCGACGGAAAGCTGAGGGCATGGGCGTTCCTACTGCAAGAGCATAATGCACACCCACGCCTTTCAGGTTTCTACGCATACCATTCACCATCTATCCCTGATCGCCGTTGCACCGCCTACTCCCTCAGCCCAGGTAAATCTGCAATTTATATTCACAGTTCAGTTCCGCACACACCGCTCGACCTTTCACAGTGGTGCAACACACGTCAAGAGGTTGTCGCCCTTCTCGTAAAACCTGCACGCACACCCCTTATTCTAGTTTCTTTTTATAGTCGTCCTGGCTCCGCATCTCCCAATCTGGGATGGGTTCGTTTTCTACGTTCTACCAACTCGGGTATCCCTATTCTAGTTGGTGGTGACTTCAACGGCGCACACACTGCGTGGGGTTACCCATCGGATTCCTCAAGGGGTTCACACATCCAAGGGAGCTTTTCGGATCATTCCTTTCAACTTTTAAACCACCCGAATACTTCTACCCGCCCACGAGGTGGCCCGTATTCACCTGATTTGACTTGGTGGTTAGGCCCCGGTAACCCTCGTTGGGCTGTTGATTCTGATACTTGGGGTAGCGATCACAGCCCTATTTTTATCTCCCTCACGCCTGCGCGTCTACGGAAAATACGCCGCACTGTACGAATAACATCATGGGACTCTGTACGCGCAGACAATCATTTATCTACATTCAACCCCTCTTCAGCATTGTCTACTCTCTCTGCTGTTCTCGCTACTCACACTATTACCACTACTGTAAATGAACACGACCCAAACCCGGACATGCATCTCTTGAATCTGTGGGCTCTTCGTCGCCAGGCTGATCTTTACGCTACTCGTCACCCCGATGACCCTTCGGCTCTTCCTACTCTTCACCGCGCTACCGCACGGGCGCGGCGCTATGCAAAGCGGCTAGGCAGGCAACGCTGGGCTGCATGGTGTGCCCGCCTGTCCTCTACGCAGGCCAATCGACATCTTTGGAGAGTGTTTCACGCCATGGAGCGCCCTTCTCAGGTTGCAGATTACACAGAGAGCATTCGCCTCGCGCTCAATGTGGATGAGGACACATTTGCACAACAAGCGGCCCGTCAATTTTTTCCAAACCATGACTGCACCGCTACGTCTCCACCTGACTTATCGGTAACAGAGCCCCCCGATGGGATTACTTCTGACCTCACCATGGCAGAGCTGCTGGCCTCCATTGACCGTTTAAAAACTACTACTACTCCCGGGCACGACGGCATACCTAACTCCTTATTCCGTAACTTGGAAGGGAGGGCTTTGGAAACCCTACTTGATACTTTTAACGAAGTGTGGCTTTCTGGCGTCATGCCGGGAGACTGGAAGCATTCTATTGTGGTTCCAATACCCAAGTCAGGTCAGCCTCCAGTATCTCTCTCGGCTCTTCGTCCAATTTCCCTTACCCCTACCATCTGCAAGCTTTATGAAAACATTCTAGCCGCACGCTTATCATGGTGGCTGGAATCCCATGATTGTTATCCAGATTCCCAAATTGGTTTCCGCCCACAAATTGGAACGGAGGACGGCCTTGCTACTTTGGCTGCTGACATGCTTGACCACTCTCCACAGAGTCACCTTGTACGAACCGTAATCGCTACAGACATAACAAAGGCATATGATAACATCCTTCACTCTGCCATTCTTGCCTCCCTTCAAACTCTTGGTCTCCCTCACCGGTTCCTCCTCTCCATTCACGCCTTTTTAGCAAATCGAACCTTCAGCGTGCGTGTCCACGGAAAGCCCTTTGGTAATTTCCCTTCCAATAGAGGAGTGCCGCAGGGCTCCGTTGTCGCCCCCACATTATTTAATGTGGCTTTAATTCCTCTTGTTCGAACTCTAGATACCATCCCTTCTATCCGCGTGCTTGCATATGCCGATGATATCACCTTGTGGTGCTGTCATCCAGATGCGTCTATTCATCAGTCGGTCCTTCAACACGCGCTGGATGTATTGACATCTCGCCTCCCACCTCTGGGCCTAACACTCTCTCCTACTAAATCATGTTTCATTCGAATTGGAAATAAAGCCGCCTTACGGAAAGCTCTCCCTTTAAATTTTACGGTACATAATTCTCTGATTCCTCAGATACAAACTGTTCGTATTCTTGGTCTTCTCCTCCATACATCTGGGACTGGCACCCCGTGGCTGACAGCCACCCGTAAATCGGCTCACGCTACTCTAGGTCTGATTCGTCGCATAGCTATGCGCTCTGGTGGCGCACGTGCTCATACGGCCCGCCAGCTTGTGCGCTCTATCCTTCAGACACGGATAGTATATCAGGCTCAATTTCAACGTCTCACCCGCAGACAGTGGGACTCCCTTGAAGCTATCAATCGTGAGGCGATGCGCGTCATGACATATCTGCCTCGTTTAACACCCATACCTGTGCTACAGGAGTTCGCCCAACTTAATACACTCAGTGAAATCATCGACCAACGGGTGGCAAATAGAGCTCGAAAACAGTCTCTCAAACTTCATCGTTTAAAGACACTTCCACCGTGGTCCTATTGCCAGCTCACTGACAATCGCCCCACTGTTTCCCCGTCGGTATCAGCAGCGTATCTGCCTGAAGGGTGCATATTATACACGGATGCATCTCATTCCGCAGAGAGGGGAGTTACTGCTGTGTATAGTCCATCTCATCCGCATCTCAACTCTCGCGCGACGTATACTGCGGATACGTGCACTCCCCTGGCATTGGAACTTCAAGCCATTTACAATGCCATTGCTTCCCTTCCGCTCGTTCCAACATTCAATACAGTTCACATTTACACCGACTCCCGCGCTGCCCTTAAACAGCTTAAGGCTGTTCGACGAACGTTCCAGATTTCACAATCTATTCATGTGCTCTGCGCAAAGTATCCATGTCCTGTGCGCATACACTGGATTCGCGGCCATGCCCAGGATCCACATAACATTCAAGAGGATGCTATGACTCATCTTCATACTTTAGACGATCCACCACCTTCCCCTCTTCCCCCAGATCCGTTCATGTCCCACGTTTCCGATTCCGAAGTTCTGCGCCAGCGAACACGCGCTCTAATTCCTCCGTGTTCGCACCCTCTCCCCCGTAGTCTTACTCGGCAGGAGGAGGTATCCGTGCGCCGGATTCGGGCAGGGGCGGCTCTGACACCATCTGTCCGTCATCGGTGGCGTGCCAAAGATCTGCCACTACCTGACAGGTGCCCTCACTGTGGCGCTGCACCGGACATATGTGATGTGCGGCACTTGTTGTGGACGTGCCCAGCGACGGCTGCTATCAGAAAACGGCTCCTCAGGGAGGTGGGCCTGCGGTGGAACCGCGAAAGTGACTTCGTGAAGTGGACAATGGACAACCGTTTTATTAACAACCTCTGCGACTACCTCAGCGCAACGGTTCTTCACTCCTTCTTTTAACTTTCAATCCCGTGCATTCCTCCCCCCCCCTTTCCTTTTTCAACTTATGCCTCATGGCACACTTCTCGAATAAAAAAAAAAGAGTGTATAAACCAACTTTTGGTTGCTAGTTTTCTTCTTTGTAATGATATTCAAGACTAAGTATACACGTATCGCCGCGTGGTGTTCGCCTGTGGCCACTCAATAATTTGCTACTGAATTTCTTCTCTGATTCTGCCTCAGTTTTGGTTCAACAGCCGACTGATGACTGTGACATCAAACTTCAGTATAGGTCACTTTAGGCGCAAGGACAGCAGCAATATGATCGTTGCTTTTTAACTCGTCGCGATCCTCGGTAGGCTTGAGATAGGCTTGCTTCAGCTTAGTAGTGACTAAAAAGGACGAAGCAGCATTTATATCACAGTATCTTTCGATCTCACAAGGCCTGTACTGATCGTTTCATTTATCGCCATAGCCCAGTGATTGAAACCGAAACCGGAATAGATAAAATAAATTAGATTATAGAGTATTAAGCGGTCGTTGGCGAATTCCATGTAGTGATCTATAAATGCTCTCTTAGGCATCATTACAAAGAACAAAATACCGAATCAAGCATTGGGTGTCATACTTCCCTAACGCTAGCAACACAACTGATGAAGTCGTAGCTCCAACGTATAAATCGACCAGCACGTTCTGTACCCTGCCATGGCATGTCAGAAAAATTGTTTGCGGGCCCCAGAAAACCCAAGCATATTCTAGCATCTGTCGAATGTAACAAAATATAAAAGCACTCTTACTTTCAGTAGCGCAGGTGTCAAATTGTGTTTTATATAATTTAACATTCTATAAGTTTTCCAAGCAGCAAATTTCGCCTATTTCTGTATTTATATTCAGATACTTTGCTGTTTTTCATTCATTTTTGCGCATATCTTAGTTGTTCTTTATTTTCGCACTTCACGTCTCCCTTCTTTAGTCGACGCGTACAAGGCTGCTGATCTGCCAACAAGTTTGCAGTGTTCAATGAATTTATTCTCATAAGCATCGGCATACTTCCATTTGGCACTTGCTGAAATCAAGATAGGGTCGCTTGGACATTTTCACGTCTTACCTGTATGTTTTTCACCGTTGTAGTCAATATACGAGTAGCCAGCTTCCTCACAGGCATTTAAAAAAGAATAACTTAGCTGTGTGTTGTACGAAGCGTAGTTGATCGGAATGTTGCCTTGGAAGCCGTGGTATTCTGCATAAGAAAAAACATTTCAGGCTACAGGGTGCAGACCATATGCTACATGCGCAAAGCAAGAGACAGTATTGTTCATTTCGATGTTCTTTCTTCCGATTTCATTTCCGAATTTCTTTCGGATTCACAGGGGTTACTTCGCAGGAAAAGCTTGAGGCTAGGCTTGTGCCGCGCGTAAAAGATGGCACTGACGCTATCACGACAGCGTGTCGTATTTAAAAATGCAGCTTTTATTCCGCGTAAACATTGATTCTATGATTACTTCAGAGAATGTGAATGTGTGACCGGCGGCAAAAGTCTCACTTATTGCTCAGAGAATTCGCTTAAAATTTTTTCCGCCACTTAATCATATCCCGATTCCAAAAACCAAAAACGTGACCGCGATTACCATCTAGAGATGAATTACAGTGCAGCCTAGCCTCAGGTGTCCGCGTAAAATTTTCATTCTTCGAAGTTTGCTTGCAAAAACCGCCGACGGTGCTGATACCTACATTAGATCGCGTTACGTTTTCTAGCTTGTAAAAGTTCAGTTTTCATTGACATTAGTTTGTCTGTACTACCAGCGCCTCCTCTATAAATAGAGGAGGCGCTAGTACTACAGGCGAACTGCAGTTTTTCTTCATTGTCCCTTAAAAATGGCGCCAATTCCCAAGGGTACAAGGCAATATATTGGGATGATGCGGCGATGAAATCTGCCCATCACTACTGTGGTCTGTGCGCTTTTAAGCCTCATTTAGAGCCTTTCTAAACAGCAAACAAGCTGGTCAAGGCAGTGCCAGTATTTTGTTATATTTTGTTTTTACGTTGTCCCATGCACTGTTTCCTCGATAATTAATTAAAATCAATAAGCCTAATTTTCAGTTTTTCCGCAAAATGTCACCAGGTTTTAAAAAGCTAATGTTTCTTCGCTTAGACCATAGTGCGCCAATTTCTAAACTTTTAAAAAGGTCAAGAACGTCTCTTTTTGATCTCAAAATGTTTGGAAGGCCACGGAGCGCTGCCAAAAATCCCTGCTACGCAACCTTCGGGAAAGCTTAGCGTGACTCGATTAAATGATCGATACCGCTGTGACCATCGTTTTTCTTTTAAGGCATACGCACATGACCTCGCCGTTGAAAATCCTACTTCGGCTATGGAAGGGAAGTCGATTAAACCTGTTTAGCTTTCTGTGACTCGCTCCAAGTTTCACACTACTTAGCAAGCGCTGCGACAGAAGCAAGGGTACGGCTTTTACGGGGCATCGCATTTTCAATGCACAGGTGCGGGAAAAAGGAAACAGAACAAGCTTTTGCATTCAAAAATTTATCGTACGTTGCCTACTTGAAACTGGAAGTTGTGATAGCGCATTCTGTTAGAGAACGCTAGTGCGGTTTGTCATGGACAAATAACCTTACTTCATGTATGATAGGGAAGGCGTGATTGCAATTAGAGCAGAATAGCGTGCTCTGTTCACTTATCTCCGCACCTGTACTTGTATTAAATGTCAACTTACTTTCTCTGTCAGGCACGCCACTCACATTGAATAATTCAATATCCTTGAACACGGATAAAACATCACTATATCTCCAGCCTTTCGCTCCGTATTTCTCCTCCCATTTGTTGAAGTCGAGCTTGTTTCCGCGTGCATAGTTCATGGAGTTGATAGAACTGGTACCACCAAGCACTTTTCCAAGGGTCAAGACGGCCATCTGTGAAAATAAATACGTTCATAAAAGTGTTGAATGAACAATGAAAGCTTCCATATCACTGTCTTTGAACTAATGACGTTGGCTGACAACTTAGTTTGATGGCTAAACATTGCGGAGAGAACAGGACGCAATTGTGGTAAAAATATTTTAATAAAATTGTTTAGGAGGTTATAGCGGTAGTTGCAGCTCTCAGACCGGAACCCCGTTGGCGCAAGCTGCTGGCCGGGCTCTTTCGATGAGTTCTTTTTGACTCGTTTCGTCCGAGCTGGTCAGAGCTGCCTCCCACCCCTCCTGCGTTGGCTGGTTATTAACGATGACCGCCTGATTTCGTTGACAGGCCCATACCATATGGTACAGGTCCACCTTCTCCCCGCAGAATTTGCACTGTGAGCCGGGAGGAACACGGAAAGGCTCATCTGTGTCCACTCCTTGTGTCCTGTTCCTTCCGCGATGTTTACTCATCGCTATTTCACAGCAATCAACCAAGATTTCGATCTTAATGAACTTTGCAGAGATCGATCGTAGAGTTCAATACGTTTGTTCTCCCATTTGCGAGCTGGTGTTGGATTTCTTCATGGATAATATAGTCGTCGACCGATTTTTTCAGACTCTCTCGGGGCAGCGAAAATAACGGGGAAATCAGGCTGTGCAAAAAATCTAATTCCGCTAAAAAATACCATACTTTACCGTCTTATTCAGTCAGCTGTAGGAAGGTGTCAGTAATCTTGTCGACGTGTTGATCCTTCACACGACGCAATCTTGGAGCACTACAACCGCTTTTATGAGTTCAGTGCCCAGCGGCTCAACTGCCGACGTCGGATTGCAGACAAACGCACGGGATGGGGTGAATGCTGACGTAAAATCGAATCCTGTGCCTCAGGAATTGCACTACGCCCGGCGTATATAGGGTCTCAAATGAAAAGGCCGAGGTCGTGACAAAATACGCCTTTAGCATACCGTGTACCGTGTTACAATTAGCGTTACCGGAGCACCGGGAGCCCGCCAACCGCCAATGCGCATGCGCAGATCACCTCAGCGGCGCCAGATGGCGCCACGTACCCGGCAGCTGCACGCACGCCTCCCTCATCGGGACCAATCAGAGCGTGCTCACTGGCAGCGGGCGGGATCCTGGTACTCCGGTAACTCTAACGGTAACACGCCACACGGTATGCTAAAAGTGTCTAAAGAAAAAAGAATAAACTGTGAAACGCCCGGGCCACGCGCTCCGTCTTGCAACAGCCTTGAAACAGTCCATACTTTGATGTATGCGCTAAGGTTTATGTATGGTTACAGGCATTTTTTCTATCATCCCATCAGCCATAATTCTCAATAACGCGACTGAAATTCCGGGGCTTGCGTGCATTTGATTGTTGGTACGTACTCGTCGCTTTGAAAAGTGCGCCATTTACTTCCGCTTGCAGTCTCCGCGCAGCCTTATGGATAGAGTTTCTAAATATTGCCTAGAAAGAAAGCTGGCGCCACTGTCTATGCGAGTTTCTTAAAGAGCACTTCGTAGACCGCGCGAATGCCGGGAGGACAAGGTTTCGTGTTTGGCTTGGCTAATGTTGGGCTGAAAGCGTGGATTCTTCCCCAGAGTTAGTAGTTGCGCCTCAGTGCACTCCTCTGTGTGCAGACTGAGTTATTTAGTTACTGCGTTTTTCATTCCTTTAGTAGATTTCATCATCATCATCATCATCATCATGACGACTACGTCTACTGGAGAGCAAAGGCCTCTCCCATGTAACTAGCCCTGTACTTTGCCATCTGCGCCCACCCTTTGCCTGCAAACTTTTTAATCTCAATTTTACACATCGCAACACAAGAAAGAACTCACACCACGAGCGCTTGTGGTGTCAGTTCTTTCTTGTCTTGTGTGTTGCGCTGTGTGTGTAAAACCATTCTAAGTAAGTACCAACTTGCCCAGATAATAACAATAATAATAATAATAATAATAATAATAATAATAATAATAATAATAATAATAATAATAATAATTGTTTTTTGGGGAAAGGAAATGGCGCAGTATCTGTCTCATATATCGTTGGACACCTGAACCGCGCCGTAAGGGAAGGGATAAGGGAGGGAGTGAAAGAAGAAAGGAAGATGAGGTGCCGTAGTGGAGGGCTCCGGAATAATTTCGACCACCTGGGGATCTTTAACGTGCACTGACATCGCACAGCACACGGGCGCCTTAGCGTTTTTCCTACATTACAATCCTTTCTCACTGATGCTCGCTTAAGAGATGTTTCACCCGTGCTCTACGAGGATGGCGGAAAATTACTCACATTTCCCGGAAAAGAGCGGCACGCTTTCTCTTGAGGTGCCGTTGCGTACATCCAGCTGTTCTTTTCGTTTTTAATGAAAGGTGACAAGAAAGGGACGGCCAGGTCCGGAGTTTCTTCGTCTCCCGCTTCAAGCAAGAGGACACTGTAGGTGTTGTTGGCCGACAGCCTGTTGGCCACGAGGCTTCCCGCCGAGCCGCCACCCACTGCGCATGAACAAAGACCCTTAGCGTCGCGGCGTTATTCCCGTTGTCTAACCAAAGAAGGTGCTGAACTCTGGATACTAAATTCAAATGTTTCATGCAGATGGGTTTGCAATGGGAGCAGACAAATGCGTTGCCTATCCGCTTCCGTACTGGCTACCGGTAACATCTTGCAATTTTTAAATGCCCTCGGCATTCCATCGCGCTGCCAGAGGTGGGGCGACGCTTCGTTTTCCTTCTTTGCAATACAGTGCTCCCTCCACCAATTGTTCTCGGGCGCACAAAAGCAGTTCACAAACAGGGAGTCAGTCTGTTGGAGCTGCATCACTCGTGGAACAAGACAAATAGCTGGGCTTGCTGGTAGTTGACACCTTGAAATTCAGCGCGACGCATGAGGCGAAGATGAAGGAAGAAGACGCAACGTCTGCTGACTACGCAAAAATTGTGTTGGCGGTCGGCATTCGTGTCCTTTTTTGTCGTCCTTGTCTCTTGTGTCACGCTGAGCGTAGAGTCCTTGCAACATTTTGTTTGATTTTTGTTTTTTTTTCATCAAGCGGCACGTACGCTACGACGTCACGTTTTCTGTGGGTTTTTTTTTTAAGTATGGCGTAATTGCTTACTTGTCCACTCACATCGAAGGTGGTGCTGATTCTGTGCCACAAGCCGCCAAGTTTTGAACGTATGAGCTTCTATGAAAGCAACGCAGCCATTGTAATCGCATCTTTAGCTGCACTTTGCACGGGTGGCGTTGTACGGCAGAGCCGTCTAGAGGTCCAACCCGTTCATGTGTGTTAACCCTTGTTTAGTAGGGTAGAACGTTGGGCCAGTTGGTGTATCGACATATTTAAAAACTTTGCGCAGAATAACACAGGACGGGAGGGAGTGTGTGTGTGTACGTGTTTCCCCCTCCCGTCCTGTGTTATTCTGCGCAATGTTTTCCTGGATATGTCGTTAACCCTTGTTCGTCGCACGAAAAGGATTGTCCGGCTACGCCGGGCTACAGTTTTCGGTGCACAAACTTCGCCCTTAAACCTCGGTTAAAAAAATAGAAAAATGACTGGCCTCCCTTTATGTCGTGCTATTGCGCGTTCTTTTTATATGATTCCTTACATCCAACTTCCGCCATCAGGGCATCGTTTTTATCTGTATACCGAGTTTACAGCCGTGCGTTGCACGCTGTGCTAAAATTGTCAGCTTCGGTTCACGGCCTTAAATTTGCGGTGCGTGGCGCGGCGCACGCGTAGTAGTTTTTCTAGTAAACGGTAGGGTTATCCGTAATATAGTAACGCTATGCTATAACTCTCTATCCGCGTTTCCTGGCGCTGGAGACATGAGTCTTAATGAAAACCAGCTTGCCCAGCTTGTCACTCTTACAGCTTTCAAGCGGACACTGGGCTATGAGATAACTCGGGACATTTTGTGAATATTTATCTCTCTTTAGTTCCTATGACAACAGGCGTAGGTGCGAGTAATGATTGTTTAAGTGAAGTTAATGATGCAAAGTGGATTTTTCTTTACACTTACAAGATCTGAGACGTTTAAAACTGTCACTGTTATTACAGCCCCACAGCTCCTCCTGTCTACACGTGAAACTCACTCACCGACTACGTAATCGTAGCAGTCTAGGAGATCTTCACCCCCCACTTCACCGCCTGTGTCAAGTTCACCTCGAACCTCTGGTAACTCGTAGGAAAGGGACAACCATGCGATGACCAGGGTCGACATGACCGTGAGCGGAGCCATGTTCTACTCAACTACAGTGTTTACTCTGCTCTGGTGGAAGCAGTGGCCTACAATAAATACTTTCCGGGGTACGGAACAAGTACGGCTGCAACTTCCCTAGACGTCTGCAACCTCCGTTGCTGTGATTGGCTGGAGAAATTCGACCCTTCCTCAGCAGCTCTTCACGTAGTCTCGGAATAAATGCTTTACTCTCTCTCCCCCTCTTCTCATTAGTCACGTGAATAATTGAAAGATACAGAAGCAGTGACTTAAGTATGGGCTCACTAACAAATAGCCCGCTGGGCGGCGGGTTTGAAAAACAAACTAAATTAGCTTTGAGATTAATGCCTCCTATTTTAATGAGGCAGCCAATTCTCGAAACACTTCGTTAATTTTTGTTATTCTGCGAAAACTCGCATCCGTCACTTATTCTCTCCCACTTGTGGCTCCGGAGTTCCCCGACCACAGCAGGGTATCCAAAATGAAACATTTGTAATTGGATGTCAGGTTTTGGCGCGTTGTGTGGTGCCAACAACTGTGGCCGAGGATGGCTTCACAGAGGCTCCTTTCTGCTATAGCTGGCTGTCCCCTGGCGGAGGGCGCACGAAAGTGGACAGGAATGAAAGCGATCTTGCAGTCAACGTTTCATTACGACCATTCCGATGAAACCAGTGATATGTTTCTATCTTAGAACCGAATGTTTCATCTTAAAAGTTCAAGAAATTAACTTTTTATTACTAATAATAATAAAAATGATGATGATGATGATGATTTTTTATTTCCATAACATCTTGTAGTACGTACAGACTCGGGCCTGTAAAAGACAAGAGGAGGCTTGCAGGACTAGACCCGGCAGCATCGGCGAGCGAAAGTAAAAGCAATAAAATGTCATGATAAGTGTATCATCGGCGTTTATTATATATTCTGGCTTCGCAATAACCTTTAAAATGTCACTAACATAAAAATTAAACATTAGGAGCCCCAGGGTGATTCCTTGAGGCATACCCATAGTAACGCGTTTTGAGGAAGACAAGTCTTCGCCTATTTCTCCTCTGCGTGCGATTTTCTAGGTATGACATTTTTAGGGCTAGTTTTATTCTTCGGATTCCATAAATTTCTCATTTGTTTAGCAAATTCGGTTGATTTAAGCGATCTAAAGCCTTGCTGTGGTTAATATATACCAGCTGTCCATTTCTTTTTTCAAAGCCTCGAAAAAATAAATTATTTCTGAGTGCCAGTCCAGAAGATCTGCCTTCACACAAACATATTGCTCTGAGCTATTTAAATTACAATTGTCTCCGAATTCGAATATTATTGTCTGTGTTGATTTTTCTAAACCTGTTCCGAAGGGGGGACTACGCTTGTTAATTAAGCGTGATGCTTTCTTGTCGGTGTTGTATCCCTGAGTTGAGCGCTACTGGGATTTTTTTAAAGAAAAATTTATGATTAACTCATCATGATCATCATCAGGAGCAGTCTGACTACGCTCATCTCCCCTTCGTATTACACGCCATTTCTTCTTGATTCCAATTAGCATGTAATTAACCAACGTTTAAAAATTAGCATGCTGAAAACGAAACTAAAGTTCAAAAGTCTAGCAAGGGAACAGCATTTCACAATCGGCAGCGAGGCGCTGGAACTGGCAAAGAAATACGTCTACTCACGGAAGGTAGTGACAGCTGACCCGGACTATGAGAGGGAAATAACGAGAAGGATAAGAATGGGGTGGAGCGCACATGCAGGTTCTCTCAGATCATGAATGGCAGTTTACCAATATCCCTCAAGAGAAAAGTGTACAAGAGCTGTATCTTAGCGGTACTCACCTACGGGGCCGAAACGTGGAGGCTAACGAAAAGGGCTCAGTGGTGGTGGTGGTGGTGGTGGTGAACCCACGTTTGTTCCCTGGCTCACTCTGCTCTCTTCCTGTCTCTTAACGTTACACCTATAATTTTCCTTTCCATAGCTCGCGGCGACAGGAAAGCGTGGTGGCTTTTAGCGAGCAAACAAATAAAACGACATCCCTGATGCATCGGATACTGTTAATTATGGTTCAGATACAAAACCGTAAAGCTGTAATAAGCACTGTAGCCTCCGCAGTGGATCACTGGTTATGGTGCTCGGCTGCTGACCCGAAAGACGCGGGATCGACCCCGGCCGCGTCTATCGCATTTCGATGGAGGTTAAATGCTACAGACCTGTGGAATGTTCGATTTCAGTGCACGTTAAAGAATCTCAGATGGTCGAAATCATATGGAGCCCGCCACTACGGCGTTCCTCATACATTGAGTGGATTTGGGACGTTAAACCACGTAAAACATAAACCTAAAACCTGAAAGAAAAGACGCAATGACTCTAACAAGCGGAGCTATTTGTTTGGCTGTTAGGTGTCAGATGCGCTCAGGACCGCTGAAGGCATGGACTTAGTGGGAAAGCAATCGCAGCAGCTTGCCGCCAGCAGCTTACGAAACATCTCGCCGCATTGAGTAAATGTATTTTATGCCGTAGTTCAAGAAACAAAATAAAAAATTCTGAGCGCACTTAAGTCTGCTTATATGAATGAATGCGAAATCATGTAACTTTCTAGAGCGTAGTTTTTTTTCCACGAAGCCTGTACCCTTGCATTTTTGTTGTTTTATTATCTCTTTCTAGGTATTTACTCATTTTATTTTATGTTTGTTTACTATTTATTTGTACTTTTATTTATTTGTTATTTTGTTTTACTTTTTATCTTTATTATTTTTTAATATATATTTTTCTTATCGAGTTGACGCCATTTGATTGACAGCTATAGTGTGACAGATTCCGCGGACGGACGGACGGACGGACGGACAACAATGAGCCATTAAAGGCTTTCTCCTTAATAAGACAACTGCGCCTCCACGTGAGGCTGAAGCAGTGATTGCCTTTCCTTATCCAGCTGCATGAATTATCAGTGCGCAGTACAGATCCATCCCGCACAACGTTGTGTTTCGACCGACTCCCGGCGTCAACGTCGTAATGCAGCATTTCATAAAATTAGAATGCTAAACTTTGCGTGACACGCCTAGAGTTGCTTATGGCCAAGGCCAATATCGTTTGATTTTTTTTGTTTGCCTGCGCTAATGTCGCACTTCCAAATTAAAGAGCTATGCTGCAGAAAAATGCTCAAAGGTCACACGTGGCTGAAGCTGCTGGCAATTTTATGCTGTCCTCACTCCCAGTGAGTAAAAAATACTTTCAGTCGAAAATGAACTAGAGAATAATGTTCTTTCTTGCATACTTAAGATATAGAAATAAGTTTGCATTTACTTGCCCGCGACTAAAAGCAAAAATATAAGCCCTGCTTACACAAGGATGTATGCTTTTATATGTGACAAGGCCAGCGCGACAGATATCCAAAGGATATTGCATGTTTACTAGCCATGGAAACCACTTTTAAGAGGCAGTCTTACGTACACTAAATAACTATGAATATAAAGCAGGTAATATGGCCATCTAGCTTCACAGAAATTTAACTTCGAAGAAGCAGCAACGCACCAATTGTTCTTCAGCGACCATAAACTGCTAAAAAAGAGAACACATTCCTGTCTACATTACAATGTAAGCAGTTTTCATGCCACAACAAAAATCTGCGAAAACGCTGTCTACAGCCGCTTTGCATTTCCTGTCATTCAGTTCAGCCTGCCAGTATTGTTCTCGGGCCGCTGCGGTGGCTCAGTGGTTTTGGCGTTCGTCTGCTTACTTGAAAGACGCGGGTTCGATCCCGGCCGCGGCGGTCGAATTTCGATGGAGGCGAAATTCTAGAGGCCCGTGTACTGTGCGATGTCAGTGCACGTTAAAGAACCTTATGGGTCGAAATTTCCGGAGCCCTTCACTACGGCGTCCCTCATAGCATGAGTAGTCGCTTTGGGACGTTAAACCCGCATGAACCATGAAACAAATCAACACCCCTTTTCAGAGGCCCTTTAAGTGCATCGTCCTGCCATTACGCTCCACCTCAGACCTGGCTGCATCCGTGTCCCAATTCGCAACACAACTGATGTGCCACATCACCGCTAACGGTATTACACTGCCAGGGAGCGCACGTGAGTAGCACTACCTCCGTCTTTCTCGGGTGGGGCTCTAGAGCAGACGCTGCAGAGATTCCCGATTTCGTTGTAGACGAATTCCCAATTGTAATACGGCAGCCGTGGGTGTTAAACCAATCGCCCATTTTGCACCGTCACTTCCAACTACAGTTTGCTAGTTCACCTCTAAAGAGGTCTGCAACTAAACGCACGCTGAGCAGCTGTGCTGTAGAGGCGAAACTCGGGGTATATGGTGGTTTAACGCCCCAATGCGGCTCAGGCTATGAGGGGCACCGTAGTGAAGGTCTCCGGAAATTTCGACCGCCTGGGGTGCTTTAACATGCACTGACATCGCACAGTACACGGGCCTCTGGAATTTCGCCTCCGTCGAAATTATACCGCCGCGGCCGGAATCGAACCCGCGTCTTTAAACTCGGAGTATAGACCTCCTGTCGTAAAAACAGTGTATGCATGAAAGCTATATTGATGACAACTGTATGAGGCGATTCCTTTATTCGTTTCTTTTTTATTATTTTAGTAACGCCCCCATAAGCCGTGGGTGTGAAACTGCAAGCCTGAAGCGCTTGTAAGCCTGACAGCCCCGAGACGGAATTCTGAACGGGAAGCGACTTTCCTAAAGGTCAATGCTGTCATCAGCCTCCCAGGAATCGGTGCAACGCTTTCTTCGCAGTTGTGTGATTGAAGAGCGGCAATATATTTTCATGCTTCTGCTCAATAGCGCTAGGGCAGCATTCTGTTAAATTTTTAGAAGATCTAAAAACAGGTTGTTGTTTTTTTTTGCCTTTGTCAGCATACCATTATTCTCTTTTTTTTTTATTTGGAGCTGCGACGGATGACGTTTCGCGGCACGTGTTTGCACATTCTTTCTGGTTATTCGAGCTGCTTTTACTTTCTTAGTACTTTAAGGTAGAGCAGCAAGGGTAAAAACGGGACTAGTAGAACTCTTTAGCGTTTAGCCGAGGGAAGTATGAAACTGGCCTAGTACTTCTTGGCATCTCAGCAAAACTGCAAACAGGGATGGTACCACATTTTAAACAAGCACAGCTACAAATAGGGCTAGTACCACTTTATAACCCAGTAGAGCTACAATTAGGCTAGTAATACTTCGCAATTGAGAAGTGATTGAAGCGGGGTTAGCTGGTACAATGATATAACATCAAGTTCAAAGTGGACGACATCCAGGAGACACGGTAGGACACAGAAATATTGAGCTTTTCCTGTGCATTTCTATCCTCTCTGGTGTTGCGGATGTCATTCCCATAGCGGTTACTACCATCTACATGCGTGGTCTAAAGACTTCAGGCCATGCCCCATCCTTTTCAGCCAAGTAAGGGGGCACAAAATCCGTGAAGTTTAAAAGCTTTGTACGTAACTCGGTTAAAACGAAAGAAGAAGCGCCTGAACTCCTCTACACAATTGAGAAACTCTCTCATCTCGTAAGCGCCGAGATTAAAGAGCACCTTCAAAACCGGTAGCACCTGCCCCTGGGAAAAATGTGGGGACTTAAAAATTCAATAGAAAAGAAGAGACTGCCGACAAAACGGCGCCGTTTAGCAAAGTGCTGCCCTCAGAACCGCATGCCTTGAAATTCCACAGCTGCGCTTGTTAGAAGGCGTTAACGGGCAAAAATGACTGTACTGTACCGTTGTGACTCAAGGGCCTCTACGTTTAAAACACATTTGGATCCCATTATCCGTCCCCCTGAAAAAGGTTTTGCGCGCTATCACGTCTACCCACTGGCGACAGGCAAGCCATCCACTCTTTCAAGAATTGAAAATACTTACCTTTGCGCGTGTGTTTCAATTAAAGGTGTATATAACGGTGAATAACGTTATTCTGAACAATCACCCCTTAGAATCAATCTGTTTGCTCTGCGAACTCGTAACACTAGGAATGCAAACAACCTTAATTTCAATCTCCCTGTAACGTGCAACATCTATGGCCAGCGCCTAACACACTGCAGTTTTATAGTACACACATATCAAATACTATTCCGCTTGAAGTCGAAGTATCCAGAAACTGACTTCTCTCTGAAAAGATTTTTTTCTTGATAATATACAGTGACATGCATAGTTCCCAATCTTTTCCCTTTGTGATACACTAGCCTGATTTTATGTCTATCTATCTTAACACTATTATTTTTTACTGCCCAATATGTATGATTATGGGCCCCAACTAGCTTCGGCTATGGGCCCAACAAATTTTGCTGTACTCTATATACGGTGAATAAATAAAATAAATGGAAATAGGAATACCTTCTTTTGATTCTTCATTAGCTATTATCACGAGAAAATGTTTAATCGAAACGTCCAGTGTTGTCTGAAAAGTTCAGAATGTGGACGTGGTTCTATTGCACTATATCGTATGTCTGAGTTCTTTTTTTTTTCTTGTTCTCTTGGTTTTCTTGTTTTTTTGAGTTCATGTTCAATTATTAAATTGGCTTCAAAACCAATGCCTCCGACCCCTCGACAGCCGAATTTCCATATTCCGGCATAGCTTGCAAACTGCAAGCTCAAACAAATATGGCAACGAGCTGTAAAAATACCAAGACAGCATAAAATCGCGCTGAAATCTAAGGAGTCATTATTAGACATGGGTGCTGTGTTTCTATGTAAATTTTACAAACACACTTTTTTGCGCGATTACTTCAACTTTCACGGAGGCATCAGAGTGAAAAATATAATTAGTGCAAGCAGGCGTGGCTGATAAATCATGTATTAATGACGAAAGCCATTAATGCAATAGCCGCTGCGGTGGCTCAGAGGTTATGGCGCTCGACTGCTGACCCGAAAGACGTGGGTTTGATTCTGGCCGCGGCGGTCGAATTACGATGGAGGCAAAATTCTAGAGGCTCGTGTACTGCGCGATGTCAGTGCACGTTAAAGAACCCCAGGATGTCGAAATTTTCGAAGCCCTTCACTACGGCGTCCTTCATAGCCTTATTCGCTTTGGGACGTCAAACCTCCATAACCCATAAATCATTATTGAATTATTGCAGACATCCAGATATTTTTAAGTAAAACATTGTAACGGTTGAAGACAAAAAAGAAAGGCAGCAAAGGACGTTCGAATGAGTTACAGATTAGTTAGGTTTCAGGAAAGCAGCCAGGCACAGTTTCGCTTATTTTTCAACAATTGCAAATCTAAAACATTCAAGGTTTGAAACTGTCGCATTAGTTCAAGTAATGAGATTCGGTATGTGTTTACGCTTGAAGCCGCATTCGAATTCAATTCAATATAAACTTCAAAGAAGTAATGCAAAAGGCAGACAGATAGCTTTAGACGTACTAAGCACCAGGAGTGTTCAGGCATTTCTTGCAGTGGCTTTCAAAGTTACAGCTGTTGCTTAGAGAGGATCTATCTTTCTAGCCTGACAACTTTAAATTACGTACACAAGGATGTGCAATGAAATCATTGAAATTCTGGCATTCGACAAGTGGGTACCAGAACGGGTTAAAATTGAAATTGAACATCTCAATTTAAACCGAGCTGCTCGCAAAATGGCCATATATATGGCCATAATAAATGGCATATATGCCATATATTATGCACGGTTCCTTAATTCTCACTGCCTCCTTGTATTTTTATTATAAGTTCATCATAAATGCAGAGCTGCTTTCTGCATATTAATATCATTAATCTCCCTGTAGTTCATATGGCAGCGAGTGAAACAGTGGTAATATTTTCCCACTGGTCCAACAGAAAACGAGCGTGACATAGTGCTGCACTCTGTTGTCATGCATTGTTGTCAAAAACTAAGGATATTTACGAATGACAAGATTCTAAATAGGCAGAAAAAGAGAAGTGATTGAATTGCTCGCGACTCCGACATTTCCTAAGTGACCTTAAAATCTTCAAGATCCTAAGGTCATCTTGGCAACCCGCGCATATATTTGCCATTAAACAGTATGCAGCGTTAGAAAACATTTTACTGAAGAATGAATTCTACTTCCCACATAGCTCTAAACAGACACTGACGCAGGGAGACAAACAGTACGGGCGCTAACTTACTACTGAGCTTTTATTGCATGAAACCAATGAAACCAGGCAATATAAGTCCTTTCTTAAGAGTGAAGAACGGCTAACACTGAATCAACGTTATGGTCCAACAACATTACGGATTAGCAGACATGAAATGCATTTCTTTGTCAGATAAAAACAGTGAGGCAGCACTGACACACGTATCTTCTTTTTGCGGCATTATATTGAGCGCCTCTATGATTTCCCTTATAAGCTGATCTTTGTGGCAATCAATGATAAGAGAGCTTTTAGAATCCGGATAGCAACCAGGGCACTTTTGTTTTTCAATCTTTTTCTTTTGCGTTGATGTGGCCAGCAAGATGACCTTTGGCACCATTCCTGAAATCATTGTTGTGTTCTCGTAACCTGCATTGAGGCATCTGCCTGTCTGCCCTATGTATTTTGTATTTTTGGCCGCATTTGAACGAAACAGAATAAATTACCTTCTTTTCACAGGTGAAATATCGGCCCTTATGGTTCTTTTTACATTTTTTGGCTTTTTTAGGACGGGGGTTCACGCGATTACACAAGTTTGATAACTTGTCAGGAGCGGAGAACACCACCTGTACTTTGGCACGGCTCATTATTCTCTTTAGATTGTGGTAAAGGGTGTGGCAATATGATATAACAGTCACTTTATGTTTGTTTTTCTTTTCTTTCTCTGGAATAGGCTCTCTGGGTTCGGCCTTTCTGAAATGAGACATTGTATGCTTCAGCAACTTCTGAGCGACAGAAACTAGAAGATAAGGCGTGTAGCCTGCTCCCTTTAGGCTGCTGCACTGATTAAGAAAACTAGACGCCATACAATGTGTACAAGACTTTTTCAGCCCGTTGGAGAGGCATAAGTTAGCGATGGCACGTTCCACTATTTTTGAATGCGGTGAGTGGTACGAAAGGACCTGTTTTTTGCACCGTGGTTCATAGGACCAACAGATGTGAGGTGCCTGGAGGTGCAGTTTTATGTCCAGGAATTGAATACATAGATCTTCTGGCATGTCATGAGTTATGGTTAAGGTAGATAAGGCCGTGCTAAACCATTTTAGGATTTCTTGCACAGTGGCGTGAAAGTTCTGTCTGCTTACACTCGTCAAAACCAAATAGTCGTCGACGTACCGAAAAATTTTAACCACAGAGAAACCTCCCAGAGTCTGAGCTAACTCTCTGTCCACTGATACCAGAAAGATGTCGCTTAAAATTGGTGCGATGCAAGAGCCTATAGGAACTCCCGTTTTTTTTTAAGGTATGCGGTTACATCCCAAGAGCAAAACGTCGAGGATAGGCACATCGTTAACACTTCAAGGAACCCTTGCACAGACACCCCTGAGGCGTTTTCGAAATCTACGAATTCATTACGGTCTATGCACAGTTCTACGTATAAAAGTAGCTTGTCTTGTGAGATAGAATAATATAAATCTTTGACGTCAATAGAAACGCAAAGAAAAGGCCATTAACCCACCACTTCGAATTCTCAGAAATTTAACTACGTCAGAGGAACTTTTTGTCTGAAACGGGTCTTGTGCTTCAAGCATCAGCAATTTGTTCCTGAGAAAGTTCAAAAGCGATTTTTTCCATGACCCCTCCTCAGGTATAACTACACGAAGGAGGCAATCAATCTTATGAGCTTTTTTCTGAAAAGAATATATCCAGAGTTTCATTTTCACTTTTTTCTATACTCTTTTGAAGACCACTACGGTTCATCTTGGAGCATAACTGCATCGCTTTCTTTTTCACAGACGCTACAGAGGCATTTGTTCTGTCAAAGACGGAGTTAATAGCCGAAGAGGCCTTGGAGTCAAAGGTGGCTTTAGGTAGTATGGCAAACCCTCCTTCTTTGTCAGAAATCAACAAACAGAGCGAGTTCTCTCTTATTCAAAACCCTGCTTTTAACTCATCTTTTTCGTTAGCGCACTTACAGTGTAATGCCCGACAATTTTCAGTACCACCTCTGCACATGTTACATTTTTGAACCCTTGTCTGCTAATCAGTTTTCCCGTTTTCTTCCTGTATATATAGCGTGATGGCCACAGTGTACCTGTGATTGTTCCCTTTTTCATTTTTCAATGCTCTTTTAACAATTGTTTTGCCTTCTTCACTGTTATATTTCAAATGTTCCTATTGTTTGTGATTTCGTATTTTTGCTCCCCCCCTTATGTAATGCCCCACCTAGGGGTCCTTAAGGGAAAATAAATGATGATGATGATGATGATGATGAAATAGGAGGCAGTACGTCTAATAGGAATGTTACATTTCGTCTGCTCATACCGCACCACAGCGTCCATGCCCTCGGAAATGCATCTGTCATTTTCCGAGTCAGCAGCAAGGCGGGAGGCATGGTGAACCATTGCGACCAGTTCTGGGGCTGTTTTCTTGGGCGGAATGGCGAACTTTTGTCCTACTTCAAGCACACGGCACGCTTCTCGAGAAAGAGAAATTCCGTCTCTGCAGTAGACGTTTCTCACCGCTGTGCTTGTCTTCTTAGGGAGCAGAAGAAACCTCAGAGCTGGCAGGACTTGCTGCCAGATGAATTCTGTGGACCTTCCGGCGATGGCGAGATGTTCCCGGAATGCCTGCTGACTTCGATGATGGTCATACACTGCTTGTAGTCGGAGGTTTAGAGCGCGTTTGTGAAGGCGGGTTATATCCTGCCATTCTGACCTCATGATCCTGCATATCCTGACGCCGCGTCTTTGGGGTGGCTTGTATCGCACCAATTTTAAGCGACATCTTTCTGGCATCAGTGAACAGAGAGTTAGCTCAGACTCTGGGAGGTTTCTCTGTGGTTAAAATTTTTCGGTACGTAGACGACTATTTGGTTTTGACGAGTGTAAGCAGACAGAACTTTCACGCCACTGTGCAAGAAATCCTAAAATGCTTTAGCACCTCCTTATCTCCCTTAACCATAACTCATGACATGCCAGAAGATATATGTATTCAATTCCTGGACATAAAACTGCACCTCCAGGCACGTCACACCTGCTGGTCTTATGAACCACGGTACAAAAAAAATCCTTCCGTACCACTCAGCGCATTAAAAAATAGTGAAACGTGCCATCGCTAATTTATGCCTCTCCAACGCACTGAAAAAGTCTTGTACACATTGTGCGGCGTCTAGTTTTCTTAATGAGTGCAACAGGCTAAAGGGAGCAGGCTGTCCGCCTTATCTTCTAGTTTCTGTGGCTCAGAAGTTGCTGAAGCATACAAAGTCTCATTTCGGAAATGCCGAACCCAGAGAGCCTATTCCAGAGAAAGAAAAGGCAAATAAACAAAAAGTGACTGTTATACCATATTGCCACACCATTTCCCACAATCTGAAGAGTAAAATGAGCCGTGCGAAAGTACAGTTGGTGTTCTCCGCTCCTGACAAGTTATCAAACTTGTGTAATCGCATCAACCGCCGCCCTAAAAAAGCCGAAAAATATAAAAAGAAGCATAAGGACTTATATATCACCCGTGAAAAAAACGTAGTCAATTCTATTCAGTTGAAATGCGGCCGTAAATATAAAATGCATAGGGCAGACAGGCAGATGCCTCAATGACAGGTTACGAGAACACAACAATTAAGTTTACGACCAATTTGTTAAGTACTTGACTGATGCAACTAATCAGTTATTTCGTTGGAATAATTCTCCATTGAATTAACCAGTTCGGTGACCTAATTACTTGTGTATGCTAACTATATGGATACTAAAACCATTTTATTAGCTGTCCATACAAAAATGGATGATTGACAGTTCATGCGGAGGAGCTCCGACTACACTCTCTGCCGACAGGTCGTGAACACGCCACTCATGAGACAATTGCTTTCGCATTAAAAGCAACAAATTGTGCAAATCTTCGCTGTCAAAGCAGATCATGATGGCGATGAGCTGTCGGCAGCAGTTGCTGCTCATTCGCACCCAATTCTTGGTGTCGCTCCTGGTTCCTGCATCGGCCACAATCGACTGTGGTAGGTATTATGCAGCGGGTTTCTACAAAGTAAGATCCTGCGTGCTAGCGTTTGTCCTGTCTTCCGGTTCCAGTCTTGCGGGGAAAAAGAAGAAACAAAAGCTACAGCCATGACATGCGAAGCGTAATTTATTTACAAAGACGAACGTCGAGTCGTCGTAGCTTGTAAAGAGCAACAACCTTAAATAGACGTGAATACACTGTGACCATAATAAACCTAAACTTTGGACCTTGCACTAGTTCAGCACATTTCTTCCTTCGCGATCATTGCATAAAGGTCTGCCGCTTTATTTCTTTTGCTTTCATTGTGATCCACTACGCTCCAGACTGGCGATGAGACTGACGGCGTGCTCAGCTGTTGTCTTCTATGATCATTGCAGCCGCCTTGTCCGCAATCATTAAGACGGGAGCGTGGGTGTTTCCAGTTGTTACGGCAGGCATCACCGAGGCGTCGGCCACTCGAATTCCGGTCAGACCTCCTCTCACCCTGCAAACGAGACATGGACTAAGTTGGGCTCCGATGAAGTGGTTCAGTACGCTTGACACTGCTGAATTCGGGTCTGCGGCGGTGTCGTTTTTCGGGCACTGAACATTCCGAGGTTTTAAGTAGGCATAGGTGTGAAAACCTAACTCCGTCAAGGATTTCCGTTCGCGGTTCAAGCACACTCGTCGACAACGCTGTATTCAGTCCAGTCACGTTCTTGCAGTCTGGTGCCGGTGACGCAAATGAACCTTCGACTAGATGCTCCTAATTATACTGAGAATTAAAACTTTACCCAGAGAACTGTTAACAGCATGTCCGCAACGGATTGCTCTTTTCGACCCGGCAAAAGGACAAGTTCTCAGGTATCGTCTCAAGACATCGTTTAATGCAGTAATATAACAAAGAGTAAGAATACTGATCGAGCCTTCTTCATTCCCGAGTATTTTCCAGGCTTGAAGAGCTTAACCAAGAAATATAAATTGTACGAAAACTAAGAAATGCCCATTTAGCTGAAAGCTAATGGCACGTTAGGAGAACTCTAAACAATTATCTGCTCAGAGCAGGTAGAAGTAATAAGTAAGAAGGTGGAACCGATCACACAGGAAAACACTAACAAGGAATGCCTACCTGAAGAGAAACAGCCGCCAGAATTATGACACCTTCAACTCAAGACAACGATATGGGTTACTGTAATGGCATTGTAGAAGCCTCTACTCATCCGTTGGCTCTCATTCTACCGCATTCCAATATGGCTAAAAGACAAACGACCTAACGTTTCGATCAGATTTAAGTTTTAACGCGGCAGCATTGAGGCTCCTGTTTTTCAAAAAATCCGGCGTCGTCGGTGGCACACTTGCCACGAAGGTCACGCGACGCTGTGACGTTATCACGACGTGCCCTATATGGCAGGTGGCAACTTGCCCCCGGATTTTGAGCAAACTGCCTACAGCGGCAGGCGGCAGTTACTATTAATGATTGGTCGCGAGAGGTTGCTCGGAAAGAGCCGCCTGGATCTCACAAGCCCCAGCGGTGGCTGTGTTTGGAACAGCCACCGACCTGGGCAGTGGCTCATCGCTTAACCACTGCATCACTGAGCCATGAGTGGTCGTCGGGCTTTACCTGGCAGTCAGGGAGGGCAACATGTACACGAGATTAAAACCGGATGGGGAGCCTAAGCTCCGCCTTTAGGGTGCGACGCGACAGCGTTAATGAGTTAATGTCCTCATGTGCAGAACTAGTCATTCACTACTTTACATTACATTCACAGATCGTGGAGAGTCTTCGTACCCTTCCTGGCGCAGTGGGGAAGCGGTTAAGCGAGGCGCCACTGCCCCGACAGATGGCAGTTTTAAAAACCATCACAGGTGGGGCTTGAGGCCCAGGTTGGTCTTCCCGTCCAACCTCTCGCGACCGGTCATTAATTTAACTACGACCTGCCACAGTTGCAGGCTGCGAGGCGTCACAAGGTCACATGACCTAGGTCGTAGGTGGGCCACCTGCTTTCTCCGGTCACAACGCCATCCCAGCCGAGGACGGCTGATTTTCTGCAGAACGAAAGCTGTCGAGTTAAATCCCCCGCTTCGCATTTTTAATCGAACAGCCCTGTCGTCCAGCCGTTTTTCCTGCGCTTTACATCTTGTTGCGCTATTTCAGCATTCGATCGCCGAGAGACGTTCGGTGCACGTACCTGAGCCTCTCGTCGACCACCGCCATCTCGTGGTTGCCCATAGCGCAGGTGCTGCACACGTGCATTGCGGGGAAGGCCGTTTGCCGGACGAAGCAGTCCAGGTAGGAGGAACTCCAGGCGGGACCGGCGCTTGCACACGGAGGATACGGCACGTCCCACACCTTGGCACCGATCTCCTTCAAGGCCTCCGCCTCCAGGAGCTTCTTCATCCTCTTGATTCCTGCAAGATGGCACAGAGATATGGCTGTACACGGTATGCTGTTTGCTAGGCCGTAATGTGTGTGTGTGTGGGGGGGGGATCCACACTCGCATTATCTTGAGTTTACTAGATTCACATCTTTGCAGATAGTTTCAAATCAAATTTATTACACAACAATAAGTTACGAGGAG
>JARKHS020029722.1:0-59352 GCA_030143305.2 Amblyomma americanum | reverse complement strand
GCACAGTACCGTTAGAAGATTGCTGAGCTGAAGGATCATGCGAGGTGTGCTCAGGGAGCTCCAGCCACTCGTCGTCATTCCACTGGAGAGCTGCGAACCGATTGGATATCGGCAATGAAGTTATACTGTCATGTATTGGCCAATGCTTAGCCATTCGATGACGAGCCTGTTGTGTTGCCTTTTGTTTTGTCGGACAGCTTGGAGATGTTATCTCGTGGTCGTCGGATTTACAAAGGCCGCATCGATAAGCCACTTTTCCTTCCGATGTACTTCCACCGGCAGCAGTGAAGGGGTAGGATTTGCGCATATGTCCAGTACTGAAGCAGTTATAGCAATATACCGCACTTGGTTTATATGGCCGAGGCCGTAAAATACAACCATAATAGTACAGACGGGCTGGTAGTGTCAGATGGCCTTGCAAGGTGACTATGCAAGAGCTCCTCTTTCCCATGCTTCGGGCCTGGATGACACGGTGCGTGGGACAGTGCAACTCACGCTGGAGGGCAGCTTGATCCTCAGTGATATCGACATTGTAGACGACGCAGCGCTGCAAGTCGGAGCCTTCAACTAAATACACTTGTACTGGCACTGAGATTTCGCTTGTCAGTGAAATACTGGTGAGCGTTTGCAGCCGTTCTACGGCATTCAGAGTCGGAAGCCACAATGCAATGGTGTTGGACTTTGTCCTGGCTGTGAAGCCCCGAAAACCTTTGGTTCCGAGGCACGCGTCCAAGTTAGCTTGTAAAATCTTGTTGGGTATATCCGTGAGGCTTTTGTTGGCCATTGATTTAATGGTCACTTTGTAAGAAGACGATCCGGGTGTAGGCTCCACCGAGTTCTCGATCGTAAGACAAGTGCGCTTACCTTGGGAGCCATCACTGGCAGAAGACGAAATCGGTTGGCTGTCGTGTGAGGGACGCTTGTGAGTTGCGCGAGGGCACTTTTGCACGGGTAGAGGTGCCGATAAGTCCATTGGAATGCCCTGTTTATCATGCCGTGCGGTTTGAGGCCCACACGGTTGTGCAGAGTTGATGGCCATGTACGCTGGTGGCAGATCACTCACGGGCAGTCCGGCATTTCGGGAAGGCAGGAGGGGTGCATCTGCCGATGAACCGGGAGCACAAAGCTGGACCTGGCGCCACAGATCAGGTGTCGACTGCGTGGCAGGCGCTGCCACGAGAGACACCGGCAAAGCTTCCTCCGCCAGCGTGGCAGCGGAGGCACTAAGCCTAGCGTCAGTGCCCAGCTCAGCTGCACTCATGCATGGTTCCCAGGAGGCCTCAGACGGTGGGAGGACGTCCGGAGCTTCTTCAGAAGGCGAGGATACAGTTCTCTTCAAATAGGGCAGGTATTTACGTGGGCGGAGAGGTTTTTCTGAAGAGCGCTGTGCAGCCACTTTAGCAGGGACACACTTCTTCTTCGCTGAATTGTTACGTAATAGACTGATGCACTGACTAGCCCAGCAGAAATGTTTACTTGGGAACAAAACTGGAGCTCACAATAGGGCGCCTGGTTCGTTCTGCTTAAGCCGGCAATAAAAAAAAAGGCGTGCTGAACAATTTTTTTCCAGCCAAAGAAGAAGCATACACAAGAGAGAACCACACAGGGCAAGGACTGGACTAACAACAGAAGATTTTTCTTGAAAACGGACCACTCAGTAATATGCCCCACCAAGACATCATTCAATGAATTAAATTTCTTAGATGTGATAGCAGGAGATGGGGTACTGACACACGCGTCGCCATGTTTCGCTATTTCGAAGGTCTCATCATATTCACGCGCCTTACGTGTTTTTCCATGTCCAACGATGGAAACTTCAGAAAACCGTTGGGAGCATTTCTTAAGGCATCTGCTACAATGCCATGCAAAATTACCGTTCTCTCCGGCGCCAACCTTAGTTGGGTGCTTGCGCAGCCGCTCACTGATGCAATCACCCGTTTGTCCTATGAACAATTTACTGCACGTCAGTGGGATCTGATAGATTACTGCCGTTTCACATACCACAAACATATTTTTATCTTTAGTAGTGCAGCGTTGTTTCTTTCCGCAACGGCTGTAATCTATAAGATTCTAGTGACGTGCGGTCAATTATGATAAACCGGTGACTGCAGCTATGAGTGCGCAAGCACCGAACTACGGTTGGCACCTTTGAGGACGATAATGTTGCATGGCTTTCTAGCAGGTGTCCCAAGAAATGTTCCCCACGGTTTTGTGAAGTTTCCATCCTTGGACATGAAAAAACACGTAAGGCAGTACGTGAAATTTATGAGACCTTCCAGAAAGCGAAACATGGCAACGTGCATATCAGTTCCCCATTTCTTGCTATCACATCTAAGGAATTTGATTTTTTGAATGATGTTGTTTAGTTACCGATCCTGACTTGTCGCAAGCGCGGGCGTAATACTGAGTTGTCTGTTTTCAATAAAAATTTTAACCTGTTAGTGCTGTCCTCGTCCCGTGCTGTTCTCTCTTGTGTATTCGTCTTCTTTGCCTGAAAAAAAACCTCAGCATTCAATACCAACAGGCCCACCACTCAGCCTTGCTGAAAAAAAAGGGGGGGGGGGGTGGACGTCGGAATAATTTTCCGGTGAAATTACTGCACATCAAATTCGCTGCTTAACTCGGCGTACGAAGGCCCAGCGTACAGTTCAAAGCTACTACAGCAACATATCCATGGAGCAAAGCCAGTGGAAGCTAGGTAGAACTGGAGCGGTATGGTACAGTGTGGGGGTCTAATGTCCGCAGGCTGCACACGGGCTATGAGAGACGCTCTATTGGAGGACGCGGGATTAATTTCGACCACCAGGGTTCATTCCAGGGCCGAAAACTGGAGGGAAAATTTGGACTGAATTTGGTGTTTTCGGCCCCCAAAAAGCTTTCCAGTCTTTGCGTCCGCATCTCCGGCTCCAAGCGAGAACCTGGTTACAAAACAAAGCACCAAATGAAGTTTTCGAAATTTGCTGTGGGGTAGTATATTCTATCCCTACTTCTTGTGGAAAAATTTACATTGGGCACACGGGGCAGTGCTTGAGCGAGCGACTCAAGAAACATGGCAGAACGCTGCGTTCTGGCACAGGGAGCAGCCTGGCCATACATGTGAAGGAGTGCCAAAACTGCTCAACTTTGCTGAACAGCACTACCATTATCGGCCGCGGGAAGTCTAGGCACGACAGCGAACTGTTAGAAGCGTTTCTAATTAAAAAAAACGAACGTGTTTGCATCAGCGACCCGTCTGTTATTGTCACTGACAACGAGTGGCATTTCCTGATCTGGTTTGTAATGACGTCCGGACTTTAAAGGGACAGTGAGAACTCTATCATTTTTTTTTGTTGGCAAAATCTGATAGTTCGGCATTTAATGGCTGTGTTGTCGCTTATCCGGGAGCGAAAGAAGCATTTATTTTAAAGAAATGTGTTATGATTAATGACTCGAGATTTCGGCGGGCTGATACATTCTTTTCTGTTGTCACTATATCTAAAGAAATTTGGAGTTGAAGTTGAAAAAGTTTTTGCCGTCGCTCCGATTCAAACTCGGCCGCCTTATGACGTCACGCCGCCCTCTTTGACGTCATAGGACGGAGTGACGCGAAACGTCATGTATACTCAGACTCCGTGATTTCTGCAAGCTAGCGGTGCGGTCTAGCAGCAGCCGAAATGAAAACTACCGCCGCCGCACGTTGAAGCCATCTATCGGGAGTCGCTACCTTCGCTTCGTTCAGGTTTGCACCGGCGTCTTGCCAGCGTTACGATGAATCCCGTTCCCGAACCTACCAAAGTTCTCGCAAAATCTCCGGTCTTCATTTCACCGACCTCAACCTCACAGAGCGTGCGACCCTTCTGAGGGAGGACTGTTAGGATAGGCGCCGGCGGGTCGTTTCCCCTTCCTCAGTGAGCGGGCGTTGCTAATTTAATGTCTTAACCTCAGTGCGGGGAGTCGCGAGGGGCGAGGACAAGGTAGGCGCGTGTCTTTTTCTTCATGGTTTTTAAGTTTGTCGCTCACTGTAAGGAATATACGGATCTCGTGACGACCTATCCTACCATTCATGTAATTTCGCAAGGCTGTTTGAGAGTCCGTAAGTATAGTTAGCGATGCCCGGTTCTATAGCCCTCCGCCACAGCTACAGCAACGGCTACTTCCTCGGCCTCTGCTGCTGTGCAGTCTCGCATAGACGCGCTAGTCATTTCGTGTAGAGACGAAGCCACCACCGTGGCCACTACAATTTTAGTGTCTTCTCCTCTCGAGGACGCGTCTGCATGCACGGTCGTGTCCTGAGGAGCGTATATTTCCTCGATGTATCCGGCTCTCGATTCTCTTCTGCCTCGGTGGAAGTTGGGGTCCATGTTCCTCGCTATACCTTCCAAGCAACTTTACCTCACCTTCCCTTAACGCGTTCTTGAGGCGTCCGCCTATATTTCAGCCAGATAACTGCGCCATTTTCTGTTATGAAAAAAAAATTAGCTGCGGTTTAACTACTGCTGAACCTGGTTAGAGAGTGAAAGCTGTGGAGTATCCGGCAAGTAGACGCGGCTTGCCATCTTAAACGTTCAGTGCATGCCGTGGACTGGATAGGCAGCGCGGCCACCCCGCCACCCTGGCACGTGGCAGTTAATGGTTGATCGCGAGAGGTTGGTCACCCAATGAACGCTGCGGCCTATTGCTGCAGTGCCGCGAGTTTGCCAAAATGTTGTCAGCGCTAATGCATGCAGCCCACATCTCTCACCACCGCCACGTACCTCAAAACGCGACTGAGGCGTTCAGTTACACTGGAAGCCAGTTATGCGCCCTTCCTTTCCTCAAAACCATCGAGGTCTAGAATGTTGTCAACGGCAACGCCATTGAACACAATGAACGCCGACGGCCTATAGAAACAGAGGCAAGCGCTAGGTTTCGGCGGCGGCGGCGGAGTGACGTCACAGCTGTCACATGGCTCAAGGTCAGTTCAAGGTCAAACGCGCGCACACGGCGAAGAAGCTACGGAGGGTAGTAGTAAACCTTGCGCTTTAAAAGCAATTTTCGTATAAAAATTGGTTGGTTTGGCTGGTTGGTTTATGGGGTTTAACGTCCCAAAGCGACTCGAGCTATGAGGGACGCCATGTAGTGAAGGGCTCCGGAAATTTCGACCTCCAGGGGTATTTAACGTGCAACTGAAATTAAATTTAATTTGAATTGAATTTACTTTAATTCTAGAGTCCCTTGTACTGTGCGCGTCAGTGCACGTTAAAGTACCCCAGGTGGTCGAAATTTCTGGAGCCCTTCACTACGGCGTCCCTTATAGCCTGAGTCGCTTTGGGGCGTTAAAGCCGTCATAAACCAACCAGCCAAACCAAACAATATTTATACGAAAATTGGTTTTCAAGCGAAAGTGAGTATACAGTACACGGGCGTCTAGAATTTCGCCTCCATCGAAATTCGTCCACCGCGGTCGGGGTCGAACCAGCGTATCCGAGCCAGCAGGCGAGCGCCATAACGACTGATCGACCGCGGCGGCTATAAAAAAAATCGTGATGCAACCATTCGTAGTACAGCGTTTCGGGTGCTGCCATACGCGCGTGGGTGTTTGTGGGTGCGTGTCAGTGCGCAGACGTAAGCAGTGTCAAGATTCCGCTCATTCTCACAACGGGCCTGGAACAGAAACACTGGGGTTAGAAAAAGTTTATTTGACATTGACAATTGCTTTGACACTGACATTACAAGGGCGGTAACGAGACGCAAGACAGGGTACGCATCACCCAAGTACAATACAAAATGTCTCACTATTTACATATGCTAGTCGCCAGTCATGATGATTATATACAAGAGGCACAAACAGAGCAGTGATGTCCATGAAGGTATATACAATGAATACATAGTAAGAATGAGTATGCATATACAGTGACTGACAGGAAAGGCATTTGTAATGTGTTTTGGGCGAACGTTTATACATGCAATGAATGAATGCGAATAGCTGTGCTGTTGACGTGCACTGTACGACAGTAATAAGCGACATGAAACGAGAATTACAACCTGCCTACAAGAACCATCCCGGCCGAAAAACGATCCTTGCGCGCCAGTCTGAAACGGACACGAAAGGGCAGGACCACTGGCGAACGAACTCTTCCTCCCCAAGAAAAAAACAGCTCTTGCGAAAGGAAGCTTCCCCACCAAGGCGCATCATGATCGAAGAAAAGAGCACGGCGACGGCGTTCTGACGCAACAGCCTCACAGCGATTGCGCCAGAGAGCGATAGCACCAGCAACTATAGCACCAGACGCGCAAAGTGGCTACGTGGACAACCAGTGCTAGCTAAAAAAAGATTGGCAGTGGCTGAGCTCAGCTATGCCATGATACACGCATACTATAGCGAGAGCTGTAGTTCTCAGCTGTTTAAGCATGCTGTCGAGTTTGTTGTTGTGACTATAATGTTAAGCATTGAAAAAGTATTCGGTGACACACATTGTTTATTTATTCAATTGTTCTGACAGAGATAAACACTGCCCGATGATCGGTAAAGTAACACGCAGTTGTCTCAATGCCGCCTACACAATATTTAGACTGGTTGCTGCCGATGGAAAGCCACCGCCGTTGCATACGTAGGATACAGGCATACGGAGAGCCTGCGGACCATGATTTATTGATGCGTCAGGGATGAATTCCCTGAGGCGCGTGCCTAAGGAAGAGGAGGCGAGTACCCGTGGCGGGTACTCATGCCCCCGCAACAAATGGTGAAGGTAACGGAGAGCTAGGAGCCGGCAGCAGACGGACACAGGAGGAAAGGCGAACCCATCCCTCGAACGTGGCTGCCCGAGCGCCGCGCGGCACACCAGCTCCGTGCGGCCTCCCCAGAAAAATGAACACAGCAGAGATTGCAGCGCACGACAAACACGAAGAGGAGGCTGTATGAGCATGGCGGAAATTTGGGCGAGTTGGTAAGTGTTCATTTTCGCTCTCAGCGCAACACGAACGGGACACAAGACACAGCGCCTGTTTGTGCTAGTCCTTCGTCTTGTGTCCCGTTCGTGTTGCGCTGAGAGCGAAAATCAGGCTGTATGATATGCCCCACATGCCATATGCGGCCACTGAAGATCGTGTGGGCGAGAGATCGCTGCCACAGTTACGGGAGATCAAGTCAAGTATGGTGTCCCATACTGAATTGGTAACACCATAAGCGTTGTACTCTAAACCAATGATGCGAACGTTCGCACTGTGCGTGATGCGTATATGCGCGCCGGCCTAAGAAAACACTACAATCGCAGTTCAGCCCATTCTAGTCTGTTGTGACACATCGCTGACGTCCCGACAGATTGAAAGCAGTTTCCTATCATTTTTATTACGCATAACACGCACAAGGGCTCTAGGGATACATGAAATTATTACACATTTAAACGCCAATCGTCTGCGAGATATTCGCGTGATCTGTATGTATGATCATAGCCGCAGATTACGCACATATTTTTGAACAATGTGTTTCCTCAATTTAATAAGAACCGCTAGTTTCCAGCTTAGTTCTGTAAACAAATACATGCTAATAAATGTAAATGCAGACGGGTATAATGATAATAATAATAATTGGTTTTGGAGGAAAGGAAATGGCGGAGTATCTGTCTGATATGTTGTTGGACACCCGAACCACCGTGCCGTAAGGGAAGGAATAAAGGAGGGAGTGAAAGAAGACAGAGAGAAAGAGGTCTCGTAGATAATTTCGACCACCTGCGGATCTTCAACATGCACTTACATCGTACAGCATACGGGCGCCTATTGCGCTTTGCCTCCATCGAAACGCGGCCGTCGCAGTCGGGTTCGAACCCGGGCACTCCGGATCACTAGCCAAGCGGCCGAAACGCTGAGCCACCCGTAGAGGAATAATTGGATTTTAAGAAATACGCAACCCGCCGCGGTGGCTTACTGGTTAGGGTGGTGGTGGTGAAAACTTCTAATTGCTGCAATAGAGTTTGGGAGCCACAGAGTGGCCCCGCTACATGGTCGGCGTCCCTAGTCCGGGACATCGCATGACAATGCCCCGTCTCTCGCCCGTTTCACCAGAGCCCTTTGGCACTCAAGCGAGGAGCAGTTGAGGAGGGCAGTCTCCCATGCCTCTCTGGAAGGGGTAGGGGAAGGGGGGAGGTGGGGATTTTGAGTACATGCCCACACCATGTGGAAGATATCACAGGTCTCCCCACAGTGCGGGCATCGCCCATGCGTGTTAGGATCGTAATGCTTTAAGATTGCAGGACAGAGCAGAGTACCTGTCTGCAGGCGCCTTAAAGTTCGCTCCTCCGTCTTACTCAGCTTCTTGGCAGGGGCCGGGAAAAGGCGGTGGTGGTCGCTATAATGCGTTATTATTTCCCTGAATCGCAGCAGCGGCTGGTTAGTCTCCGAGCCAGAAGAGCTGGGATGAGGAGCCCGGTAAATAAGCGCTCGGGCAGCCGCGTCAGCGGCCTCATTACCTCGTACGCCCTGATGGCCAGGAGCCCAAATGATTCTTTTCGGTGTTGGATCAGTTGCAGTCCGTCTTAGAATGCAAGCAGCTAAGGGGGAGATCTCCCCAGCCAAGTAATGATCACATGCTTTTCGGGAGTCCGTAATGATGATTCTCGAATTGGCGTGGGCGGCAGCAAGCGCTATCGCTACTTCCTCGGCTCGCATTGAATTCGGGGCTCGAAAAGAGAGTCCATCGACGTGCATTTCCTGGTGAACAACAGCGGCCGTGTAAAATCCCGTGGGCGACGGCCCTGCTACGTGTACATAATATACACCGGGTCGGGAGCCGTGTTGTCTCTCAAGAGCCCGAGCCCGCGCTTGTCGTCTGTTTTCGTGCATGTCGGTGTCCATGTTACGGGGGAGCGGGGAGACCCAGAGCATATGGCGCCACAGTACCGGGATACGCTCCGTCTCCTCTGGAGTGCAGTCGTGTTGGATGTGTAAGCGGTTTAGCAGGCGGCGCCCAGGGGCCGTCTGCATGAGCTGCGTGTATTGGTTCATGAGGTGGGCCTCCCACGGCTCCTGGTAGGAGTTTAGCACCCCCATGCCTTCAGTTTGGCATTAGAGGTAGCCACCGGGAGATCCAGGGCTCGCTTAGTTGCCTTGCGGATGATGGCGTCTATTCGCGCCTCGTCTTGCTTAGTAGTGCGGAGATGTGGCACGGCGTAGAGGATCCGGCTAGTCACGAAGGCATAGACGAGCCGAAGCGCGTCCCTGCCCCGCAGACCGCCCCGCTTGTTGGAAACGCGGCGGATCATACGCCCTACCTGTTCGCCTACTCTCTTGAGTTTCAACAATGGTGGAGTCCGGTCTGAGTCTGTGGTGAATGAAAAGGTCCAGAATACGGAGCTCCTCCACCTCTCTAATAGGACCTCCTGACAGAGAGAAGTGAATTGCTGTCCTATCCTTTGGGTTCGCTCTGACATGCAGAAGCTCTGATTTCGCTGGAGCACATTGGAGCCCACAGTCCATAGCATATATACGCATCGACTATGGAAGCGGCCTGCTGAAGGCGGGCCTCCATGTCCCCAAGGCTCCCCTCAGTGGTCCAAATTGTAATGTCATCTGCATATAACGCGTGTTGAATGCCTTCTACCCGGGCCAGTTGGCTTGGGAGGCGCATCATAGCTATGTTGAACAGGAGTGGTGATAACACCGCTCTCTGAGGGGTACCCCGTGTTCCCATCATGTAAGGGCCGTATTCCTCGCCCTCAATCCGAAGGAAGGCCTGGCGATTAGTCAAGAAATCTCTTACATACGCGTAGGCCCTAGCCCCACAATCGGTAGAACTCAAGTTGGCCAGGATGCTTCCGTGTTTAACATTGTCGAAAGCCCCTTTCAGGTCAAGGGCGAGGATGGCTTTGTCATTGTGTTGCATAGTTGTGGGTCGTATTACATCCCTGTGCAGCTGGAGAAGTACATCCTGTGCAGACATGTGGGGGCGAAACCCGAACAGGGTGACTGCAAAGACGCCCTTACTCTCCAGGTATGGAGAGAGGCGATACCGAACCATCGTCTCCATAAGCTTGCCCGCACATGAGGTCAGTGATATGGGCCTCAGGTTGTCCGTATTCACGGCCTTACCTGTTTTAGGGATAAACGTCACAAGTGACGTTTTCCACTCGGGAGGGAGTGGACGCCCGTCCCAGATCTGGTTGATGTATTCTAATAAATGGAGGTAGGCTGGGTCCGGTAGGTTCGCCAACAGGTTCACTGTTATGTGATCCCGTCCCGGAGCCATACCCCGGCGCATTTTTGCTAAGGCCGCCTTAAGGTCGTGCATCTCAAAAGGGGCATCAAGTGTTTCATTAGGCCTGCCAGAGTACATGTACTCAGGCCCAGGCGGGTCCTCCGTACGACAGAGATATCTGTCGCACAGAGTGTCCGCAAGTTGCGCCGTCGTACCTTGATACCCTTGCAGAGCCCGCCGGAGTTGCTTTTGCGTCTCCCCTCTCGTTTGGGAGGGGTCGATTAGACTGCGAAAGAGACGCCACGTCCCCTTCGAGCTCATCTGATGAGCTGCGGCGTCGCAGCGTGCTATCCAATTTGAATCTGAGAGTTTGGCAGCATACGCTGCAGCCTGCTCTGTGAGTTTGGCTATGTGGTCGCGTAATTTGCGATTAGTTTTCTGCTTTTTCCACCGTTTAGTTAAGCTCCGGCGCGCCTCCCACAAATGCAGGAGGTGGGTGTCCACTGCGGGGATCTCTTCGGTGGTTTGTAGTGTTGTGACGTGTTGTTTCTGAATGTTGTATATGTGGTTAGCCCACTCCGCGTAGCCTAAGTCGACCTGAACCACGGTGTAAGCTTTATTCACCAAGATGCCCGTAGAGGCGCCCCCCCCCCCCGGAAAGGTGCTGTAGCCTGATAATTTAGCGGCTATGCCGGGCTCCTGCAGGGCAATGAGTGCTGGCATGTCTCCTAGGGACTGCAGGTAGAGCTGGAGGTGTGACCGTTTTTTTCCAAGCTCTGAAACCCCTGCAAATTCCATTGGATGATCTGGAATTTTTCAAGGTTTTTATCATTCCTATTAGATCTGCTAGCCATTTTGTTCTATTTATTTACGGGCGAGCGGACTAGCTCTGGCCGGGAGCCAGCGCAACCCCAGCGATTGGCTGCACCGACCCACCAGCTGCAGAGCCTGAACCACGTTCCTCCGCTGCCTGGCGGGAGGCTGTCTCACGTTTGAGGTGAGGGGAGTCGCAGCTAGTGGCGTCCTTAATTTGGGTGCTGACCCAGGGCTGCACGGCTTTAAGGACCGAGTCAGTGACCTGGGCCATAAGGTCGGGAAGTGCTTGCGTTAAAGCTGCCTTGAACATGTCCTGGAAGGACTCGCGGACTGCTGACATGATTTGATTCGGGAGGGCCGCCACTTGCTCCTCCAGTTGCTCGGTTTGGCGCTGCAGTGCCTCTAGGCCGGCGACGCGACCAGCAGATCCAACTACCGTGTCCCCGCACTGCCGCGAGACGCTAGTGAGGCAAGATGTTACGGATGATCCGTCATCCTCGTCATCTGGCTCAGCTTCTTGCATTGGTTCGGATGACCCAGCCTGTTTGGCCTCTAATTCTTGAATATTGCGCGCTAGAATTTGGTTCTGGCGCCTGAGCTCCTCTACCTGCTGCTGTAGGGCGGTTTCGGTAGGGGAGGGACGGGTAGGGGGCCCGGAGACTGCCCTACTCCAACTGCTCACCTGTGGTTGGACGGGTGCCAAGGGCGGGAAGTCCCTGGCGTTGAGGACCGGGGGCACCGCCTGGGTCGCGGACTTGACAGGTTTCGATGTGCCGGGTTTGGCCTTGGTTTCCTGATCGGCTGGCGCTTTCTTGGCCTTGGGCGGAGGAGCCTGCTTGGGCCCCGTCTTTGTCTTCGGTTTGGATCCGGATGGGGAGCTCGGTTTGATGGCTTTCCGGAACCGCCCGGCACAGCCAGGAGCTCCGGTAGGGTGGCCGCCTCCGCAGATGAGGCAGCTCGAAGCACAGTCATGTTCTGCCGGGCCGTCAGGAGTGGCATCGGGAACCTGGACTCCGCAGCGTTTGCAGCAGCCCGGCTGCGGTCGCGGGCACGCATCGGCCCGATGGCCCACTGTGCCACAGCGGTGGCATGCTGGCATTGTTTTCTTGTACAGGCGAACAGGGAGCCGTTCGTAGCTGTACAGCACCGTCCATGGCATCTTGGTCCCCGCGAAGGTGATCACCGCAACCGGGGTTCCCCCTAGCTTGCGCACAGACACCACATTTTGTTCCGCACTGAGTTTTCGTTTAACGCTTTCAGACGTTTCGTCTGGCGAAACAGTCACGACGCCTCGACAGAACGCACCGGAGAGTTTAGGGTGTCCCCGGAACGGTAGCTCGCGTTCCCCTACCGGCAGCACAATATCCCGGAGTAGCTTCTCCGTGGCGTCGACAGATTTCAGTGCACATACAAGGACGTTTTGGTCCCAAACGGGCCACACCTCAAGTCCAGCATTTGCGTCGTCCCCGAGGATGCTGCGGACTGCAGCGCCGGCTCGTCCAGGACCAAAAGTTGCCTTGAGGTCGACCGTGTTTCTTGGTTTCAGCACCACGACGATGTCATCTTTTTCAATGCGCGGCGTGTTTTGCGGCCGCCACCGGAGTTGCTTGGAGCTCTTCGAAGCTGCGTTCAGCGCACTCCCGCCCTGCGTATGCGCAGAGCCAGCCGGCGCCTGTTGCTGGGTGGCACCAGCACCAGCGTCCCTCGATGCCGCCGCCGCGTTCTTCTTTCCGCGCCAGACGCGGACCAGATCTTGGAGGTAATCGTCCTCGGTTGGTAGAGGATCCTCGCCTTGAGTCGCATCCTCGGATTGATGGGTATCCATTGTTACGATCTGCAAGGACTGCGGGTCGTATCCGGTGACTTGATTTCGAGCCGCCAGAGCCGAGGGATCCCCGACCGGGGCCATCGCAGGCCCCGGAGCCGTTAGGCTTAGCACCACCGCGGCGTGACGAAAGCTTCAAATGACCGAAAAGTAGTCAAAAATTGGCCCCACCTTAAAAAACGTGGTGTAGACGGGTGCCGCTGAGGTTCCTGGAGACGATGATACCAGGCTTGCAGGGGGAAAAGTTGGTGTATCGCAATTGATTGCGATCTGTCACGGAGCCGACGCGGTCTGCGACCGCTCCCGTCACCGACCGTCACCCTCCCACTACTGGTTACGGCGCTCGGCTACTGATCCGGAGTTCCCGAGCTCGAACCCGACCGCAGCGGCAGCGTTTTTATGGAGGCAAAACGCTAAGGCGCCCGTGTGCTGTGCAATGTCAATACACATTAAAGATCCCCAGGTGGTCGAAATTATTGTTGTTGTTGTTGTTGTTGACCTCACACAATGGCACATACCCACAAGGGGGATTGGCCATAACCAGGCGGTGACTATTTAAATGACCAGTTGCATGTGGCAAGCATGGGATGACCTACCAAAATTTAGATCGCACAGTTTTCGTAGCCGAGGAGGTTGCAGGAGGTTAGGGGGGTCATACAAACTAAAATTTAGGCAAAGAAGGGGTAGGGATTACTATAAGTGGTTGTAAAAACCGAAATACAGAAGCTGATAATGGGATGGGCAGGACTAAAGCTCATGAAAGTAGACGTTTTGATTCTAGCAGATAATTTTGAACGGCAGAGCAAACATTCCCATTGGTATGGCCAAGCATAGAAGCGCCAAGAGACAGAACAACCACAGAAGACAGGCGCAAACTGAGATTCTGTATTGGAACTTCTAATAGTCGCCTCCTAATCGATGAGTAGCGACGGCAAAAAAGAAGAAAGTGCTCTATTGTTTCCGGCTCCGCACAATACGGACACAATGGGGAGATCGCCAGACCAGGCCTGTATAGGTAAAAATTTAGTTGCGGCACTCGGCAACGAAGCCTCGTGAAGGAAACTTCAAGATTGCGCGATCGCCAAACTGGGCTTCTCCATGGGAACAGTAGGTGCTGGAAGTCGTCCAAGGAAGTAAGCGCTGATGCGCGCAGTTCGTTCATTACAGTGTACCGTCGAAAGCGTGCCGCTGTGATGAAAGCAGTTGTTGGAAGCGGGTCAACAATCGGTCCACTCAGGGCTGCCTTCGCTAAAGCATCAGCTGATTCATTTAATAGAAGACCCCTGTGCCCAGGAACCCAAATAAATCGAATTGATGTGATGTGTGGAGGGATCAGGAATTTTAGAATCCGAAAGAGCTGCGATTCAGTGGACGCCGAGAGGGAAGTGCATAAAGATAACGAGTCCGTAATTATTATTACTGCTGATAAAGAAATTGGTACCTTGCGCAGAGCGAGAACCACTGCTAGAAACTCAGCCAGATAGGAGTGAAATCTTGGAGACGGAGAGAAAAAGACCAGTCAAGGGACTGGGAGTAAATACCTACACCTGCCTTTTCTGCACACACCGAGCCATCAGTCGCAATTGCAACATGTGAGCTGAAGGTCGACAAATAATCCTGCAACATACCATTTACCCATGAGAAAGGCAGTGATTTTGCATTACGTGGATAAATATTATCGTAGATGATAGACACATTTGCAGAGATGGACCGCACCGGAACAATTTCAGGTATTCGCACGTTGAGTGGGCCCAGCAAAGATTCAACGAAACAGATTTGGGGAGTTTGAAGGCGAGACCATCCGACACCCAAGAACTCCGCTCGCTGCCCTAGGAAGATCAACTCGGATGCATGCTGGTCCGAGTCGCAAAACTTTAAAAACGTTTGTACTGTCAAAAGGCGAAACCTTGCAGTAAGAGACGGCACCCGCGCTTCCAGATACAAAACATTGCTTGCCACGTATTTAGGGAGACCCAAACACAGGCGCAGAGCTTCTCGCTCTAAGAGCAGAAGTGGGCGCAGTTTGAATGCAGCTGCTCCAGAAAACAAAACGCAACCGAATTCCAAGATTGGCCGGATATACATTTTGTAAATCAGCAGAAGAGCATGTCTGCGCATACCGCAGCGAGGGCTACTCATCCTTCGCAGAAGGCCTACCGCCCGAATCCCTTTCGCAGCAACCTGATCTATATGTGACCGCCAAGAGAGAGAGGAGTCATAAGTTACCCCGAGATACTTTAGGGAACATACCTGAGGAATGACATGATGACGATAAGACAATGAAATGTGTACCTGTTGAGTAACCGGAAAAGGCAACAAAGCGCACTTGTTTACATTAAGACTTAAGTGTAATTCAGATAACCATAGTTCAAGGGAATTTAAATATGACTGTAAAACCATATACACAGAATGTAAATCACTCGCAGCAGCAAAGAAAGCTATATCGTCTGCATACACGTACGTAGTCACGTCAGGGGAAGTCGGAATCGAACTGAGTAAGAGGTTGAATAGAACAGGGGAGAGAACTGCACCTTGAGGCACACCTCTAGATTGATGAAATTTCCTTGTAGAAACTGCGCGTTGACAACAATAAAATTCTCTGTCAGCCAGGAAAGCTGACACCCATTCCACAAAATAACTTGGCAAGCCCAGAGCACGTAGTCTGTACATCAGAGGCCCATGTTCGACACTGTCATATGCTTTCGAGATGTCAAGAGTTACCAGCGCAGCATACTGTCGACGCCGGCGCGCTAGTCGGACACGGCTTTCGAGGTCAGTATGCGCACACCATATAGAGCACCAGGCTTGAAACCAATCTGACAGGGGTTAAGTAGTCCCTTTTCAGTAATAATGGGCATGATTCGTCCATACAGCACGCGTTCAACCAATTTCACCAGATTCGATGTCAATGAAATTGGTCGAATGTTGTCTAAGACCAACCCTTCGCCTGGCTTTTTAAGCACCGGGATAATTTTGGAAACACGCCATACATCCGGGATCCATGGGGTTCTAATAGAGTAATTTACCAGCTCCAATATAGCATTGGGGGATTCGTCGAACAGTATTTTAATCATCGCAGAGGTGACACGGTCAGGACCAGGAGCTGCAGAAGGTAACCGATTTATCACCTGGGAAAGCTCAGAAACCGAGACATTAAGGAAATCATCATAGTGATTCCCAAGCAGTTGTGGGCGAGAGAGCGCAGCCGAAAAACGGTGTTCCAAGCCTTTGCCAATTTCTTCTAATGACCTGGCAAGCTCTACTGGAGTCAGCGCATTAGAGGGAATGTTGTTAGGCGGTGGCAGCCTGTTCCTTGACCTCAGAAAGCGAAACAGGGCTTGTCTGTTATTAGATTTTGATAGATGGGCATAATTCTCTTCATCATATTTTTCTTTTGCCCTAGCGACTGTGCGCTTAAAGGTAGCTGCAAGAAACTTATAATCGATCCAATTCCGGGGACATTGATTATGGATAAGTTTCTTACAGGCTGCCTTGCGCCGCCTATAATCCTTTGAACATTCTGCATTCCACCAAGGGCTCTGAGAAGTGCCTATGCTATCGCACACTGTAAACTCTGATTGCCTCCGTACCCGATCTAAAATAGAGCATAAGCCTAACACCCTGCTCTCCTGAGACAAATTCGGCAAAGAGTGTAGTTCTGAACTGAGTGAACTTTTGAACTTGTTGTAATCGACTAGGGTGCAACTGAATCCGCCGATAGAAGTCATCGGACACACAATGTCAAAAATGAGTGGGAAATGGTCACTGTTTGGTGCAGAGTCAACCGGAGTCCAGGAGGAAACTGCGACCCCTGGGGTTGAAAACGTTAAATCCAATGCTGATCGGGAGTGCCCACGGAGAAAGGTCGGAAAACCCGAGTTATGACAGTTTAGGTTATTCACACAAGCCCAATTCCGTAAACGCAAACCGCACTGGTCTGTTCGATAACCCCAAGTCAAGTGATACGAATTGAAAACCCAACAAGCAACACATGTGATCTGCTGACAGAGAGTAAGGAATCTAATGGCCGTGAGTCATGAACCCCAGATGGAAAATATACATTTGCGACAGTAATGGGATGGAAACCAGGAACTGAAAGATCCACTGCCTGAATTTCGCAATGAGCGTCCACCCGCTGAAACACCAATCGTGCCTTGTGACAGAATCTGGATGAAACCAGCAGAAGCAAACCGCCCCCCCCTTGATGGGCAGTCAATTCTAAAAATTCGATAATGTTCCATTTGAAATGAAAACTCTTTCGACAACCAGGTTTCTTGAAGCGCAATGACATGAGGAGAAAATCGATTTGAAAGAGTTACTAAATCAGTGAAAGCTGATTGAATGGAACGGCAGTTCCACTGCAGCACTCTCAGAGACCCTATTCTGGCGAGAGATCTGCAGCAGCAACTGGCTTTTCCAAAATGCTGTGGTGACCAGTTTTTCCTGAATTACTCTTTTTTGTTTTGGATTGAGGGGAGCTAGACGGACCAGCAACGGCCAAAGGAGACCGGCAACGTTTCTGAGCTCGAGCATCGAGCTCCATCAGCTCAACACACCCATCAATTGCTCCGGTCGTGACTTCAGGTACATGAGTTGGAGGCGTGCGCTCTTTTTGCGGCTGCATTGAAACAAGGGAAGGCGTCTCCGCACTGAGTTCAGTAGGTACTGCAGGATCCACGGATGACTTGAACGCAGCATTGGAGGTCATTATTGAAGAGGTCATTTGCGCCACCATGACTTGCGATATGCAGTCTGTTACTGAATTCACTAGCCGATCCATGACCTTGGCCATTGCCTTTTCAACCGCTGTAGCAATCGAATCTGACAGACTTGAATCCACGACCGCAGTCGTCTGCCGTGCTGCCACACTTGAGTACCCGTACGTCCTTTCCTTAACAATAGCCATAGCCTCGCGCCTTGAGCACCGGCGCTTTTCTAACACTTCCAGCACCTTAACCTCCTCAGCCCTTGCAGGACAATTAGAATATGTGGCGGAGTGACTACCGCTGCACAAGCAACACATCTCATCTTTTGAACACCTTCCTACACGGTCATGATTACCACCACACACACTGCACCTTGAGCTCGACTTGCAGGCGTTCGCGCTGTGGCCAAACCTCCAGCAGTTGCGGCATTGAAGTGGCCTTGAAGAATACGGATCGACCCTGAAAACCAGGGGCCACACCTTCAACTCAGATGGACAGGAGAGACCCGCAAAGGTGGCAATTACCGTTTCAGTTGGAAGTTTTGTTTCCTCAACGACCCGAGTGCACCGATGTACAGAAATCACCCCTGCGGAGGAGAGTTTCTCTAGCGTTTCCTTAGGGCTAAGGCGTGGGTCAACCCCTCGCACCAGCCCTTTAGAGCACGCCAAGTGCGGCGGTATAAATGCGCTTACCGACTGGCTTCCAAAAGCTGTGGACGTTAACAAATCCATGATGCAGGCCTGGTCGGCCGACCTGCACACCACGCCTCCTCTGCCGTACTGCCGGACATCACAGATTTTTAAGAAGTGAGGCGTAATCGCCTGTAGCGCAGTCTGAACCGCATCCGGCTTATTGAGTCGAATGGCGCCACCATCCGATCGAACCAAGGCCACGGGAATAGTGCCGACGCCACCCCGAAAGAAGGCGTCCAGGGGGAGTTGGTTAGGGGGGAGGCTGGCCGACCAGGGGGAGTTCCCCTGGCCAGGAGAGGACGTCGACATGCGCCCCTAGCGACCTGCAAGCGCCCTGCAAAAGCGAAAGACAATCAAGCAATCAGAAGCTAGTGATACGAACAGTCACCGCCCAGTGAGACCACGCCCGCCTGTCTGCCTGGCTGCTGTCTCGCCCGTAGACAGCAGACGCTTCCGTAGACATCCGTAGCAGGGCTTCCAAAGCCCTCCACTATGGCATCTCCTTCTTCCTTTCTTTCACTCCCTTCTTTATCCCTTCCCTTACGGCGGGGTTCAGGTGTCCAACGATATATGAGACAGATACTGCGCCATTTCCTTTCCCAGCCCCCCCCCCCCTAAAAAACAATTATAAAAACAGTTCTAAGAAATACGCACTCAATTGGTGGATGCCCGAAGAATGGTTTGGCTTTTGATGAAAGGAAATGGCGCTGTAACTCTCTCACATATCTCGGTGGACACCCAACCGCGCCGGAAGTGGATGATGATGATGAAAGAACTTTATTGGCACCCGTGAAGGAATCAGAGGGCGATGAAGTCTTGAGTCTCGACCGCCGTTATCTTCCTTACAGTTGGAGTCGGCGAGTTTGACCGCACACTTATCCGCTCGTTGGGTGAGCGATGCGAGCTTAAGTTTCCGGTTGTGCTTTTACCGGCGCCACAGACGGATAACGCAATGCCAGGCCTCCCAGAGATGGCGCAAGTGGTGTCCACTTCAAAGACTGCCTCTGAGAGGGTGAATTTGCGTTTCGGAAGAGCGAAGGCCAGAGACCAATTGTTCGGACCAAGACTGCATGGTAGCCTTGCTCAGGTATGGGTGCCGTAGTGGTATAATTTTGCCTGTACTTTGTCCAATCTGCGAGTCAGGCGTGTGTCGTTGGTCGCGTGAAAGGATGGGTCCTAGTCGTAGCGTTCAGGAGGCAGTGGTCGCTGCTGAGGGTTTCCTCAGTGTTGACCCAGTCTGCTTACTGAATGTTGCAGGTGAAGGTCAAGTGCGGACACGTATCCATATTCACGGAGTTGCCTATACGAGTTGGGTGGACTGGGTCTATGCGGAGAGTGAGTCCTAGCGTTGACGCAAGCTCCGCCAACCTACGTCCCCGCTTCTCTTCACTGCAGTAACGCCACATCCGACCGTGAGCTTTGAAATCGCCCACAATTAACTCCAACTGGGTCCCAATGTGCAATGAAACTCCATCGGACGTACAGATAAGATCCGAACGGCCAGGTCCAGAAACGGTGGTTCTGCGCACATCCAGGGGATATCAAACATCGTTAATTTTGAAGTCCGTTTCTTTTTCTCCTGCGGATGCCCGTAGGTCGTTCGAGATGGACGTTAATGTCGCGAACTAGAGTTTGCTCGGATATTAGTCACGTTCAAACTTTGATCCTTTTCTGAGCATTTCTACGCTCCCAAATCCAAATATAAAACCACCCTTGGGCTCATTCAAGCTATGTGAAAAGTGTTACCCTTTGCTGAATCGACATCAACGTTTGTTAGCTTAATTTAACCTGGCCCCGCCTCATATGCAGCGTTGAAGAGCATAAACAAATTTCAGCCTGCCAATAAATGTATTCGTTCTGGTCCAGTGCACGCAGGGACCCTAGCTCGGAAGCGGGCTTCTGGATTGGGTATATTCAGGGAAGCTACAATCAAGCGCGAGTTGTAAGCTGCCGGGCTTGTGTCTGCCTCATTGCATTATTATTAACATCCGCAGACCCGCTGAAGTTTTCTGTGCTGGCAAACCTTAAATTTTCGTTGTGTATTCTGTCTATGGAATCATGTGCCGCACATTACCGAGCATGAGTGGCTCAAGTGAATTGCGTGAGAATGCAGTAAATAATTGATACTTTATTTTTGTCTGCCATGCATTTTTGGTGTCAAAAGATGGCTGTGTTGTCACAGAAACGCTTATTTCATTTTAGGCGTAAAAAAAGTGCAATATTTATCGCAGCTTTGTTCATTTCAATTCGCGCGACTGCTTACGCAAGCCTGTCCAAAAGTTAAAATCACAGATAATGAATAAGCAACGATTATTCTTGAGTTTTCTTCATCAACGACTGAGACGGAAACCGAAACCACATGAGAAAAGTTGTGATTATATTATTTAGCTATTGTAAGTGATTTCCACATGATTCATGTACAGTGTCGCCTGGAAAAGAACTCGTGTAAAAAATTTTGGTGTTTCTACCTCCTTAAGCACACCTTCCTATTCGAGCAATCGCGCGCCAGACTTTCAGAAGTGCATTAATTATCACGCTTCTCAAATAATAATAATAATAATAATAATAATAATAATAATAATAATAATAATAATAATAATAATAATAATAATAATAATAATAATAATAATAATAATAATAATAATAATAATAATAATAATAATAATAATAATGATAATAATAATAAAAATAATATTAATAATAATAATAATAATCGCAACCCAAGGAACTTGAACACCTGATGCACCTCGGTACGAATAGGAATTTATGCCGCCGAAGCCTCCGGTATATTATTTGCTGCCATTATTATTATTATTATTATTATTATTATTAATAATAATAATAATATTATTATTATTATTATTTGATAAGCGTGATAATTAATGCACTTCTGAAAGTCTGGCGCGCGATTGCTCGAATAGGAAGGTGTGCTTAAGGAGGTAGAAAAACCTGGATGAAGTGTCGCTACAATTACTAACTGAGTATATGCAGAAATGCTGGTCGGAGGGCTCCATCCCACAAATATGGAAAACGGCAGAGATCATTCTCATCCCAAAGCCAGGGAAGGCACTCAGCCTTGAGAACCTCAGGCCGATTTCGCTCACGTCTTGTGTAGGTAAGCTCATGGAGCACGTAGTTCATACCCGCCTCAACCGGTTTATGGAGGAGAACGAGCTGTACCCTCCAACCATGATTGGATTTCGACCAAAACTTTCTACGCAGGATGTAATGCTTCAGCTCAAACATCAGATTATTGAGGCAAAAACGCGGGACACGAGAATAATTCTTGGACTTGACCTGGAAAAGGCCTTTGACAATGTCAGACATGATGCGATCTTGGAGAACCTGCATGAACTCGGGGTGGGAGCCCGCACCTTCAACTATATCCGCGACTTTCTCTCAGGTAGAAAGGCGCATTTTCAAGTAGGAGGTCTCCACTCGCATGACTTCCCCCTCGGCAACAAGGGCACCCCGCAGGGATCGGTCCTATCACCATTTCTCTTCAACGTTGCAATGTTGAAACTTCCACACCAATTAGCGCAGGTTCCGCAACTCCACCACAGCCTCTATGCTGACGATATCACCTTGTGGACCGCCAAGGGCAATGATGCCGAAATCGAGGAGAGACTACAGCATGCAATAGATATCGTGGGGAACTATGTAGACCCTAGGGGGCTGCGGTGCTCTCCAGCCAAATCTGAATTTCTCATATTCCGCAACATCAGATCCCTTGCGCAAACCCCACCGGCCATCGAACTCAGTATTCGCGGAGTCCCCATTCCTCGAGTGCCCAAAATTAAAATCTTGGGCCTAATTCTACAAGAACACGGCTTCAATGGTGACGTAATTCGGAAGCTTCAGGGAACCTCGCAGCAAATTATGCGACTCATTCGCCGCATTAGTAACCGCCACTCGGGCTTGAAGGAAAGCAATACTCTCCGTTTAGTACAAGCCTTTGTGATAAGCCGCATAGCTTACGTATGCCCTTACCTACATCTCAAGTCAGCTGAAAAAGAAAAAGTGGAGGCCATAATCAGAAAATGCGTCAAACAGGCAGTTGGGCTACCCATGCACACAGCGACTGAGAAAGTGTTAGGTCTCGGTCTTCATAACACCCTGAAGCGGTAACCGTCTCGCAGTACGAACGACTATCGGCCACACCAACTGGCAGACACATTCTGTCCACACTAGGCATAACATACGAACGACAAGGCGGACCCACAACTGACCTTCCCAAACATATACGCCAGCTTCTGGTCATTCCTCCACTACCTCGGAACATGCACCCAGATTTCCACGCTGAACGTCGTACAGAGAGAGCCAAATCATTAGGCAAACGCTTTATTAATGATACCTCTGTGGTATATGTAGATGCGGCAGATTCTTCGGCTGACAAGATGGTAGCTGTGGTCACCACGGAACGTGGTACGCTCATAACTGGGGGCACTATACGCACTCAGCACACACATGTTGGAGAAGAAACAGCCATCTCTCTAGCCATTGTGGGATCCTCGGCAGAAACCATTGTCAGCGACTCAAAATTGGCTATACGTAACTACACGCTTGGAAGAATCTCCCCACAAGCAGCACGGATTCTGCTAAAGTATCAGCCCACGCGGCGCATTCGCCTAATCTGGACGCCTGCTCATGCTTCCCTTGCTGGTAATGAGGCGGCTCATAACCTAGCTCGAGAACTGTCCCGCCGAGCTGGGTCGTGCAGCCCACCCGCCCTATACTCTGGCAAGGACAGGTTGTTTTCTTACAGAGAAATCCTGCAGCACTACAGGCTTGCAAGACTCAGATTCCCCCCAGCAGATAAAACGCTCTCCAAGCAACAGGCCAAAGCCTGGCGTAAACTTCAAACTAACACCTATCCAAATCCCCAATTGTGCAGCTTCTTTCGGAAGGACTCTACTCAAACAAATGCAAAAATTGTGATGCGAAAGCCGATCTAAATCATATGATCTGGAACTGCCCGCAGTCCCTACCCGCGAGTCACTTCATTACCGACTCTGCTCATTGGGAGGCTCTATTGCTCAGCCCCGAACCGGGGATACAGATCAAGCTCCTCCAGCTGGCTGAAGACGCCGCCACTGCCCAAGGGATAGAGGCCGCCGTTTAAGCGGGGGGCGACTTCGTGTCGCTCCTCTATATCCGCTGGAAATAAAGTTTCGCAACCAACCAACCTTGGGTTGCACGCATGCTGCACGCGAAGGGCGTCTGAAATTTCAGGCGCTGGCGTAGCGATGCGTAGCGAGCGAACGCGAAACCCTAGAGGCGAAACTGAAACTACTGCTGCCTTGTCGCGTGATGGCTTCTTTCCCGTAATGCTTAGTCTATCACGTGGTGTTCTCTCCTTGATTTGCGCATGCGTACATCCGTGGAAATTCGCATGCACCTAGGAAAGCGCGCGTTTTTACGTGTGTGGAAGCGCCATATTTTGCGAGCTGCAGCTGTCAACCTTCGGGCTTTTGCTACCTTCTGCCACGAAAGGTGCTTAAGGTGGCTCCTTTGGTGTTGTTGCAAGCACGCAACGCGTGTAGTGGAATTCTCTCCGCCAAAAAGGTAAGCTGAAGTGCCTGATCACAGTCATGCGTGCTCTGTTACTGTCGCGCTTGCTGTGTGCTGCTCTGCAGTGCGTGTTCGCGGTCGCATGTCGCTGGGTGTTGCGTGGTGTAGGTACTGTCTGGCGCGGTGGAGTTATGCAGAAAACACGCAAAAGACATGCTGAAGAGAAATCGGCGTGGGAGACAAAAAAAGCTTTCCAGCTTCTTCATTCTGTGCGCGCCGTGCAAGAACGGTTTCTCTGCCCGGTCCATCATCTGTTGCGCAGTCTTTGTCCGGACGTTTGGAAACCGTAGATTTTGTGGACGTAAATGAAATTGCTGAGAAACTTGACTCAGAATCAGACAGATTCACCGAAGATTTCCGTACCTTCTGTGAGCGCCGACAAAAATGTTGAGCAACTTGATGCTTCGTCTGGCTTCCGCAGCGTTTTGTGTCCGGTATTGCGCCTGGCGATCGAGTGCCTGCGCGGATGGCTCCCTTCCACTTCGGCCTTGACTCCAGTCCCAATTTGCCTGTCGCTTCATTAGGTTCTGATGCGGTAACTCCTCAAAAAAGTTTTCGCGATGCCCTGCGTCACTGGGCAGGGAAAACAACATAAAAAAGGAAGGCTCATCTTACTGGCCTATTGAAGCTCTGATATCCCTAGGGCTTTCTAAACATGATTTTCCCGATGACGCGCGTATCCTTTTCGGAATACCTTGTACGCAAGCGAAATACCCGGCAACCATTCTGAATCCAGATGAATATTGCCACTTTGGTTTTGGTGCAGGTTTTCGGCACACCCTGAGAGCCTTGAAATAGCTCCCACGTATTTTTACGTTGACAGTGAATGTAGATGGTTTACCGCTCGCAAAGACTTCCGAAATGCAAGTGTTGCCGATTCCGTGCCAGGTCAGCAACTGCAGTGGTGACACTTCCCCATTTGTAATTGGTGCTTATGCGGGGACTTCAAAGCCACTTTCTTAAAATGACTTTCTGAGACCTTTTGTTTACGAACTGCATCATTTGTTGTCGCATGGGCTTGTTGTCAATGGCCAAAAGATTGAACTGAGATGGAAGGCAATAGTAGTATGTGGTGCCCCTGCACTGTCCTTCATAATGATGTCGAAAGGTCACAGTGGATACAATTGTTGCCCAAAGTGCACTGTTGAAGACTCATATGTGGCAGGCAAGGTTGTGTTTCTTAGTTCAGATTGCCCTCGGTGCATTAATGATAGCTTCAGGGAACAACATGATCCTGGACATCACGGGGAGCTTCTATTCACCTTAATTTGCCCATTGATACAGTGCATGATGTCCCGTTAGACTATATGCATGTTGCCCTTCTGAGTGTTGTGAAGTTGTTTTCTTCATGGGTATTAGGACCTTTGATTATTCGACTGGGTCCACTTGCTGTTCTCATGTTCACTGAAAAAAGCAGTGCTTTGCGTCCACACATTTCATGTCGATTTACACCGAAGCCACGGGGCCTTGATGAGCTAGATTATTGGAAGGCAGTGGAATTCCAGCTTTTTTGTTCTATACAGGGCCAGTCCTACTAAAACTCACTCTTCCAGATTACCTCTACAAAATTTTTTTTTTCTCCATGCAGCACTTTCAATTGTAGCCAGCATGGCCCTATGTGCTCATTATGCTATGCAAAAACTCTCCTCAAGCATTTTGTGAGTACTTTTGCCAATTTCTATGGAAAGGAGCACGTCTTTCAATCTGCACTGCCTGTTGCACCTGCCTGACGATATAAAATATCATGATACAGTGGACTACTTCAATGCATTTCCTTTTGAACATAATATGAGGCAACTCAAGCAGCAGCTTTGCAAGCATGGCCAACCCTTGCGGCAACTTGAAAGAGACTAGCTGAAGCACAGTCAAGCAGTTTTGAAGAGCCTCGTGAGGAAGTTGCGGCTGTAATACATGGTTGCCGTCATGACAATGGTCCACTTCCTTCTGTGTGCTGTTTTTCATGCTTTCAAACTGTGGGATCCTCAAGTATCATGTTGAGCTCGGACAAACCAGACAATTGCTGCATCCTGAATGGACAAATTATTGTAAGAAACATTGCCTGCTTGAAGTCAACTCAGAAGCTATGTGTCATTGGTCAAGAGTTCCTTCAGAAGGAAGATGTATATGCAGTGCGATTTCAGTCTTCAGGGTTGGGAATATATATTGTCACGTCTTTCTGCACTGAAAGTGTGGCCCTTGTCGGAAAATGGTCAGACTTCCATGGAAGAATCGGTTCGTGGTCACTCCAGAATTGCATTCAATCTAACCTTTGTTTCTTTTTGGAAAGCTGTGTTTGGAGTGTTAAGACATCATCTGTATAATTGTATCAATGAAACTTAGTTTTATGGTTCTTCCATGAGTGCTGTGTTGTACCAAGCTATCACTGAATCTGCTACCACGCCTATGCCAACAGAACATACAAAACTTCTATATGATTCTCTTTACGCTTCCTAACTATTCCAAGATATGGTCTGGTGAGTATTTGTTTTTCCTAATTACGCAATTGAAATTCTTCCTGTTTTGTTTTTAGCAAATAATTTACTGGGACATAACTTATAGCCTCAAGCATATGGATGGTATTGTGGATGTATGAAGTGAACTTAGTTTAACCTATAGCACAGCTTCTCGACAGAAACAGTATGTGAAAACCAGTTCAACACAGGATATGGACAGAGTTTCAAGGATCTTAAAATTAGACAGAAAGAGAGTATATTTCATTGTTTATGTAACCATCTAGGTCTCCAATTACTGAAGAAATCTAGGAATTAGCAGCTCTCAGGCCTAGACTGTATTTTCAGCGAGGTTTTTGAGAAATAAAAGCATTAATGTTGTATGTTAAATACCTATGAGTTATCTTTCTTGCTGAGTAATGTGAATCAATTGTTTCATAACTTAAGGCCTTTAAGAAAATATTTATTTTCGCCTTAGAGTGGCTGGTACAGGCAGGCTATTTTTGAGCTCATAGTAAGATCTGTTACTTTTGTTCATCTTTGTAGTACAAAATAGGGGGTGCTTTGCCAGTAGAATATCTGATTCAAATTCCTCGAGCAGTCCAAAGATATTGTATCGTGCTGATATTTTGGATTAACCATTTTTGTACGCTTTCAGTTTCTTGAAGTATGTCTTCTTTCTCCAGATGCAATACCCATTGGTTAAGTTCACGAAAACTGAAGAAGTCGAGGTTGTGCCGACAAGTTGGGTCCTGGACAACACTTGTAGGTGGCCAGATCACTTGAATTCCAAAAATTTGTCTTAGTGGTGAAAAAAATTCACCTGTGGAATCAACCTGGAAGCAGTTTGACATTTCTGTTAAAGGACTATTTGGTAGGTACCACGTTTGGGCATGTTGTTTTTTTTCGAATGTAATAAGAGCAAAACTTAACCATTATGCTATCATTTCTTGCTCAGCTTCTTATGCTCAGGCATGTAAAAAGCTCAACTGAACTCAGTTTACATCTGGCCTTAGCAGGGACCCATAAATTGTCGAGAAACAGTGGCGACGAGCACCGTTGGCCTGGACGAACTCGAATGACAGTGACTCGGAGAGTTCTCCAAGCATTTCAAAAAACTGCAGACTTCTGCAGTTCTGCGTGACTTTCCCCAGGGTAAGTTGCGTGTTTTCAGCACTGCTCTGTTACATGAAAAAAATATTGCAGCAGTAATGGAAATATAACCAACCCTTTGTTCATATGATAGGTCCCCTTTTGAACTCTCGCACTGTTTATGATTGCTTGGCCCGTCTGACATCATTTGTGAATGTGTGCCTTGTTTTGTCCACTTGGGCAAGAGAGGTCTGCGGGGACCACAGCAGAATTCACGTCCTGTGAGTCATTACTCTTGTGGTACATCTGTAATTCCAAAGCAATAATAAACTTTAGACATAAAGGACGAAATAGATAATGGCATCTATCAGGAACATTGTAACATATGACTAGCAAGAAAATTTCCTGGTTCCATAATATGGTAGAGCTAGAACACTTATGTGTAACGTGATGAGTGCAATATTTTCCTTCTTAGGCCTTCCTGTACTTGGACGAGCATCAGCTTCGGCCACTCATAAAGGCAGTCAAGCGCTTATGTCAAGTGAAGCATGGACTTCAGCCAGTCAGACGTTAATTTCAGCTCACCAAACAGTGCGATGCAATTGCAGAGACACAGTGAACATAGGCGTGCAACATGTGTATGTGGTATTACCATGCCATCACAAAGCTTCGTTTTGTTTGCACACTTAATTTTCAGCTAACAAGCAGTTTGATGAGCCTGAACTGCATTTTATTCAAAGCTGTACCCACCACGCTTTGAAAATAAGCTCTAGTATGAGTAGAGGTCCCTTGGATTGTAAATATTGCGACAGTGGTTAAAATTTTATTAAGAATGGTTCTTATAGGCTTGCAGGTGCAGTTCATTCCCAACCTTGATTTCAACTGGATATGTTAGTTGAGCGGCTGGATAGGAAGTTTACTTGTATTCTTGTGATTTCAGTAACCCAGTGCCTGCGCACATTGAAACTACCGGCTGCCTGCCATGACCTCCGTAAATTGTTATATTTCCTGTCTTGGTGGTCGTTTCGTCTCTTGTTGTCTCTTGGAATGCATTTTTTCTGTAAACTTTTGCATTGCTATTGTTTTTTCAGACTATGAAAAAGACCAGGAGGAACTGCCAAGCATGTTGGGCTAACATGACAGGCAGCAATGTATGTATTTTATGCAACTTCATTCAAGTATTAAAAGAAGGCAGTGCATTGCAGCTGGATGAAACCAGCAACATATGTTTGCCATCATGTTGCACTCCTGAGGGTACTTTTATGTTCTTTAATTAGTTACTTAACTAGGATCAAGTATGCTAAATGTTTTGTACTATTTTTAAAGCCAAGTGAATTTAATTAATTATAAAATGGATTCAGAAACAACTGGCTGCTTTTTTTGCTAATGCTTCTCCTATTTGGTTGTTTTTCCCAGCATTTAAAGAAAGGCAGTGCAATTCGAAAAATGCCACATGGCTACGGTCATGTACTGCCATGTTGTGCTCCCAACTGCATATTGAACAAATGAAACATGCATGCTGACCGTGCCCAAACGAGCGGCCACTGTCAGCATAGTCTTGAAACATCATCACATTCGACAGGAACACAAAAGGTGCGAGCCATGAAGAGCAGTGGGTCTTCTCAGGTGGACAAATTTGGATAATATAATGTAGTTCTTTAACCAAGTAGATAGAATACAAAAATACTCTGCACTACATAATGGCAAACAGTATGTTGTTGGTTTCATATAGCTGCACTGCCTTACAATTGTTAATCTTTGGCTAACCTGATGAGATGACCACTCGTCTCTACTGCCTTTATCATATATATATATATATATATATATATATATATATATATATATATATATATATATATATATATATATATATATATATTTCCTGCATTTTGAGTGCAGACCAGCAGCAAAACACTATGTGAGAGCATTAATGTATGAGTTATAGCCCTTTTTTGCGATTTTATGCTATGCATTGCCAATGTGGTTCTTCAGCATGCATTACCATTAGTCATATTGCATGAATGCCTGTGGAGAAAATGTTCACTGCTGCTGAAAGCCAACTGAGTACAAGTAGGCATTAGTGGTACGTGCGATGTGGAAAATTGTATGAGATACGGCATTACGCTACTAGGTGCTCCGTATTGGACGAAAGTCTCCACATGCACTTAATTTTGTTGCTATGGTTGGTGCATTTCTTCTGCAGGTTGTGAAATTTCTCACTTTCAGGTTTTGAGTAGCGTACAACATGCCTGTTGAATATGATTCGTTGCTTGCTGCAGCAGCAGGGAGAAGTATTGCATGTGGTTTTGAAGGCAGTATCTTCTACCTCAGTGGCACCATCGTGTACACACTTGATTGAGCAGCCTTTCAGCTGCTTGGAGCAACTAATTGAAATATATGATGGACTTGCATTAAAGCAACAGACACTTTGGTATGTTTTTACATCTTTTCTGGTTCATTCCCTATTGTTGTCAAGTACAGAGTTACGATACACAATATTTTCTAGAAACAATTATTGGTTATGAGGGTTATTGTAAATACATGATTGGAGATATTTACTTGGAGTCCACTTCATATTGAGCACTTTTTAGTCGATTGTGTTCTTAGTGCTTCAGGTCATTTTTTACTTGTTGCTTGTGTTGTGCTTGTGTGTGTATTCCTTCGTTCATTTATTGATATTGTCAGCCTTTCTCAGGCTATTTCAGGAGTGGAAAATCTAATAAATACACATTCAAAACAAGGTACATTTCACAGCTAAGACATTGACACAAGAGACATACAGGGAAAATGAAATAGTAGGTAAGAAAATGCATGTGCTGAGGCAGAACTATTATATTGGTGTATTATGGTCCAGGTATGATTTCAGGCGTTCTATAAAGGCATCGAGGGAAGTGATATTAACAATTGAATCAGGCAGCATGTTCTATTCTTTAATTTCATGGGGATAAAAGCTGTACTTAAAACAATCTTTATAAGAATACGGCACAGGAATGTAGATGCTATGGCATTGTCTTGATGTCTCATTGGGGTGAATTTCAAAATAGGGTGATGTGTTGATATTAAAGTGGCCGTGAATTATGAGGTAAAGAAATTTCAGCCTATCTACCGTTGTGCAGTATTCTAGAGTGTTGAGGCTTGCTAATTTATATAATTGGGCCGGTGAATCAATTCGGCGATATTTATTGAAGATGAAACGGGAAGCGAGTTTCTGAACTTTTTCAATTTTTATTTTGTTAGACGCGGTGTACGGATCCCGAACAATTTTGCCATATTCAATTAAATGTCTTACGAGGGTGTTATAAGTCAGTGTTTTTACATTGGAATTTGCATTAAGGATTTTGCGTCTTAGTGCCCAAATTGGTTTCGGTGCCTTAGAGCATATACTATTTAAGTGTGTATTCCAGTATAGGTCAGAAGTGAAGGTTAAGGTGGGGTACTTATGCTGTTGTACTCTTGGTTTACCTGCAATGTAGTAAGGGTATACCATTATATTTTTCTTTCTAATAACAGACATAGTTATGGATTTGTCAGAGTTAAGCACCATTTGCCACTTAGCGCACCAATTTTCTACTGCATGCAGATTAGCATTCAGTTCTTGATCACTTGGAGTCCTAATTATTTTGTATACCACACAATAATCAGCGAACAGTCTGATAGGAAGTGTGATAGATTTTGGGAAAATCATTTATGAAAACCAGTCAAAAAAGGGGGCCCCAGACACTTCCCTGTGGAACACCTGAAACCACCGGTGAAGAAGACGATTGATAAATTTCGAGGTATACAAACTGTTCACGAGAGGAGAGGTAGGAAGAAAACCATTTTGTTATATTGGAGTTCCTGAATAAGCATTAATCTTTAGCAGCAACTTTGGATGGGATACCCTATCGAATGCTGTTGAAAAGTCCAAGAATAATATGTCAGTTTTGCCACGGCAGTTTATTCCTTCGGAAAGGTCGTGAACGGTTTCTATGAGCTGGGAAATTGTAGAAAGGCCTTTACAGAGCCCATGTTAAAAAGGATGAAGTATGTTAATATTTTCATGATTCGCCATAAGGTGTTTAAATACAATATTTTCAAGCAACTTAGAACATGTACAAAGGAGAGTAATTGGTAGGAAGTTATTGACAACTGATGTTGAACCGCTCTTATGAACCGGAATAACTTAGGCATAATTCCAAGTGGACGGGAGAAAACCTGTGGTAATAGATATTTGAAAAATTTTTGTTAGGTATTTGGCAACCCACTCTGCATATCTGAATAGGAATTCGTTAGGGATTCCATCAGGACCTGGGCTTTTCTTTACATATAATTGAAGCAGGAAGTTAAGCACTTCATGCTGTGTGATTTCTAAGTCTTGAACTGGAGAGCAACCAGGCACGTCTGTTACTTTTGGTGATAAGCCGTCTTCAGAAGTGAAGACGAATAAAAAAATGCGTTAAGGTTTTCAGGTCTTTCTGTGCTATTTTTATCTCTTTTACTTCGAGGCTTCGCAGGAATGACATAGCACCAAAATTTGTTAGGTGCCCCAATTAAAAATTTTTTCAGTGTTACATTGTAGAACTTGTCCTTAGCTACCTTGACAAGACGCTTGTGTTACTTACTCATTTGACTGATGACACTGCTCTCACCAGGAGCAGACTTAATTCTGTTTGCCCTTCGTTTTAATTTGAATTTCCGTTTCATATGTATGATTTCTCTTGTTATCCAGGGATTCTTTCTTGTACATTTTGAACGCTTGGAAATGGAGTGCTTAATACAGTGCTCCACCATATTTGAAAAGTAAGCCCACAGTTTGTCAACTGTAGTACCACTATCAACAAGAGGCATAAAATCATCAAATGAACCCTCCAGGCATTCCAACACACCAGCATTGTCAGCGGCTGCAAAGTTTAGAAACACCTTTTGTTTACTATGCGAATGATCTGGCACCATATCTAAAGCCATTATTACCATTTTGTGATCGGATATACCTTCGTAGGGTTCACAGGTACAAAGATATGGTAGCAGTTCTGAGGATACAAAGACTAGGTCAAGAAGTAATGAGGTTGTTTCGCATACTCTGGTGCAACCTGCTACAAGTGAAGTTAGGCAAAATGCAAGCTCAATTCTTAACTGCTCGCCATATCCGTTGCACTAAAGGAGAGTGTATTCCAGTCAATTCCAAGCAAATTAAAATCACCTAAAAGCAGGATTGGGTCATCCTGTTTTAAATTCATGTCCATGAAATTTCATAAACTAACAAGCATGTCTTCAGGGGAGCTCTGTATATACCACCTACAATCACCGAGCGGTTGTTTAACTTAATTTTTATCCATACTGATTCAATGTTACTTGGACCATCTAACACAGAAAATACTATATTGCTTTTGACTATGATTGCCACTCCTTCCCCTCTTTCTATCTGATCTCTGCTCACTATTTTATAATTTGGGGGCGTGACCTCCTCGTCCGATACATCTTGATGAAGCCAAGTTTCACTTATTATTAGTATATGTGGTTTGTGTTTCAAGATAATGCTTTCAATGACGGTTGCTTTGTTTACAATGCTTCTGGCATATATATTCATCGCTTTGAAGCGTGCGTAGGGAGAATTATTGATTCACACATGCTCGTTTTCTTCTGGGATATGGCACTTCACTCTCTGACCGGTTACTTCATCCGAAACATAAATGTCGTCACCAATCTTATTGAAAAGTAATTTAACTATCTCGCTGTTGATCCTCTCCACATCTGATGAATTCCACAGCTTTTTGCGGATATCAACAACTCTTTTAGAATAGCCCTCTGATATGGTTATTTGACTACCTTTGAGCTTGTGGCAGTTCTGCATAATTTTCATCTTATCTCTAAAATCATTTAGCTTCACCATAACAGGACGGTCCTTGCCCGACGTTTTCTTTTCTAGTCTATGAATTCTTTTGATAGTATTTAGTTTGTGTCCAAGTTTTTCCCTGAATATATCGTCATTTACCTTTTTCAGCAAAATCTCCTCAGATTAACGCCCTTCCTCTTTTACACCTCTAATTATGAGGTTTTTGCGACGAGATCGATTTTCTAAATCATCAAGCTGCCTGTAAATACTATTCATGGTCATGCCATGGCCTTCTTCAGCAGTTTCTAAGTCGTCAAGCCTTTTATGTGTTTCGTCAAGGCTCTGCAGTTTGTTTTCAATAGTCTGAAGCCTGATTTGCATTTCAAGAAAGCATGCCTCAGATGATGTTTGATTTTGCTGAATTTCTGAGATTTTGGATATATTTCTTTCTGTGTGCTAATTAGTTCATTGAACATTTTTTCAGTAACAGGGCCAGTATTGGATTCAATGTCTCCAGACAGCTCGAGTGAAAGGAGCGCCATCGAAGAGCAGTCACACACATAATGCAAAAACCTGTGTGGACACGGCAGCACTATTGTACAAGGGTTATCACTACGAAAACCACACTTTTCATCAACAACCTGCAAAGGTACGGGTATGTTTGGAGACATTGTCATGGCCGTGCCGCCGTGTCCACTGAAGCAGGAGCTTGCAGGAGTGCCTTTTATATCCGCTTGCCTTGCTGTCCCATGATGGTGTCGTGACGTGAGCGTGCCCGAAGATAGTGCGCTGTAGTCCTTATTCATGAGCGGGAGGCGGAACATATCGAAGTCGGATGAAGATGCGCAGAACGAGCTGTACCCGTGAGGCCATTGCGCCGCGTTGATTCTGTCAAGGTGCAGGCAACATCCTTCAGCAGTGAACGATGCCGATCCGCCAAAAACGAAGAGCAAGCAGCCAGCGAAAACCTGCACGGGTGCGTTTGGTGACATTGTCACGGCTGTGCCGCCGTGTCCATATTGTTAAAGAGTAAAGAGGTTAAAGATTTCATGGAGCTTGGGGGCAGCGAATGAAATTGGGCAACGAAAAAAATTCTGGCTTCCTGCATGAAAGATGAGGTGCCACAATGTTTTCATGAACAGGGTGGGAGGGGAAAGTTAACTTCTCAGCCCTGAAAACTGCCAAAGTATTCAAACGTGTGGAATACTTCTTTAAGATTGCTTATTAATTTGGAGGCATTTTCATAACCCCTATTTGCTAAAAATGAACTTTTAATACGCATAATATATAATTTTTAATACCTGATTTATGCTTTGAATCACTGCCTATAAGTGCAAGATGCATTTTCCGATTATCTCATCGTAACATGGGTTCTTTATGAAAAAAAGCTTTGCAGTGCGTATTGCAACGTAGTGCTCAAGTTCTGAAATAACTGCTTGCAATAAGGGTTATGCAGTGCAGTAGTGTTCAGCATCGTTTTGCTTCAGGCTTGTTTAGACAAGCAAGGTAAGGAGCAGTCAACATGTAAACCGTGCACCAATCAGTGTAGCTCCAGTGATTGATTTTACGGCTACATTTAAGGGCACATCTAGGGTACTTCATAATTTCTAAGGCCTGTAACTGCTGTATAGAGCTCTGGGCTCATATAGCAATGTTACATATAATGCAGTAACATAAAGGGTGTTTCACATAACTGGAACCAATGACTAAAAAACGCGATGCACCGAAAGTTGATGAAACTAGAGTTTCTAGTCGTGTAGAACTCTTTAGAATATTTTGAAGGTCCGTGTATTTCGTTAATTAGCTTTGGTTAATTAAAGAAAATTTTAAATATTCACATAGGGTCATGTGCTTTTCTTGAAGGCGTGCCAGGCAGTTTGGCGCAAAGTTGGGACAAGTTCTAGACGTGGTTATGAAACAACCCATTCATTTTTTTGTGTCGACGGATCTTCTATGTGGTCCTTTTTCCAGCATTTAAAGAAAGCCCTTGAGTTATGAAAAAAGCCACGTGATTGCGCTCTTGCGTTGCCGTTTTGTAACGCTGCCAAGCATGTCCTGAGCGACCGAAGCATGTGTGGTCGCCACATCGAAGCGAGTGGCCGACGTCGCTCTCAGCATAGTCTTGAAAACACGTCAGCACATTCTTCTTGAACATGGAAAGCGCGCACAGTGATCTGCGATAAGGTATAAGCATTCGACGAATAGCCAATTCAGACGCAGCTTCTATTGAGCCATTGGATATAGACAAAACAAAAATGGAAGGGAAAGCAGTGAAGTTACGCATTTCAAGGCAGCCTCCGTTTTTTGTATTGTTTTCATCATTTTGCAGCCTGTCGAACTCAGGAGTGGCTGCTCACTTGGGCTTGGTCAGTCACGGTTGGGAGCACTGGAATATGGTAGCGCACGAGTGCATTTTTTTTTAATAGTTCGCAAGCTTTCTTTGAATGCTGGAAAAAAAGGACAACGTAAAAGGTACGGTGCTACAAAAATTGATTCCGATCTTTCTCAATTTCCTCTACATTTTAAGGAAAGACACATGATCCTAAGTGTGAATAATAGAAAGTGTGCATTAATAATTTTATTTAAAATAAACTCAATTAAAAATAATCTGAGGAATGCCACATGACGGGGAACAGTAAGTCCTTTGTTTCGCCCAGCTCCGATATGCCACTTTTTAATATCCTTGATTCGTTATATGTGAACGGATAAAGAGATGAAGAAAGGGCAGGGATGTTAACCAGAAAGGTTTCCGGTTGGCTACCCTGCATTGGGGAATGGAATGATGGGATTAAATAGAGGAGCGGGAAACACAGTCACAATCTGTCAATCAATGCAGTTTGTAAAAAACAAAACAGTGCCTTGTAAGCCTTGATGGCAGTCGACTGTTGCGGCCATGGACCGAGGATCCCGTCCTCTGTAATCCAGTGCCACACAGAAGTAAACGGGATGCTTGCATGGAGTTGTTTTATTGTGCTATACTTTTTCAGTTGCTGTAAGGAAAGCACCGAACAGAACTCCAGTAATCGTTGAGGCTGCGATAAAATCCTGGTTGCGGCATGCTCCTGAGCGCCTCCTACCCAAAGCAACAGCCCGAAAAGGACTAAGCGCATCAAGCAGCACGTGGCGAAATTCATTGTACAGAATGAGGGCAGGACATAGTTGTTTTCGTTAGGAGCAAAAACAGTTAGCTTTATTCTAGTCTTGTTTACATCAAGTGTAGCGTTGTAGCTTTTTGGTCTGGCCTAGTGTTTTTGCTGGTGGTGCGTGAGCATTATTTTTTAGTTTTATTTGCATTTTACTTCACGTGACATTTTCTAGAAGAGGGAGTAGTGTATGTATTTCCGGTGCATTGCAAGTTTTCCTATTTCTGTCTCAGTTTACACTGTTTTGTTGGTTTTGTCCTACACGTGTCCAAGCCAGTGAGGCCTTGTTTGTTGTTTAAAATTTTGTTTATGCGCTGCTCAAGCACGTGACAACAAATCAAGAAAGTAAATATTCCGTTAAAAGATTGCATTAACTTAATACATCGTAACATAAGACAGAAATGGTAGTCTGCATGGAACAACAAAGTAAAAAACAAACTCCACAATGTAAAACCAGTTATAAGTGAATGGAAGTCCAGCACCCACCAGGAACATTTTAAGGAAGTGATTATCGGCCGTTTTCAGATAGGACACGCGCACCTCGCACACAGTTTCCTACTGACAAAACAAGATCAACCTGTTTTCGAAGAATGCGGAGAGCGGTTCCGGCAGCCGTGGCTACCACTTCTGCTAAATCGCTGTCTTCACTTGTTGCAGGCATGTGATAAAAGGCGGTCGTCTGCAGCAGCCTAATCATCAGGAGCTGTGCGCATGCGCATCGGACACCATCGCAACGGAAGGTGTCATTGTGCTACGGCAGTTCAGCGACTGGGGGCGTCATCTTCGCCAATATAAAGGGACTGAGCGCCAGTCAAGGGACATTCAGAGCGGTTCCGGCAGCCGTGGCTACCACTTCTGCTAAATCGCTGTCTTCACTTGTTGCAGGTGGGCGCACAAATCTATTATCTGTTATGTTTCTATGGCTGCCGGGCTGCTCTGAAATTCCAAGTGTTATTGCCCTTGTTTGAATTGGCCGGGAGAGATACACCCTGTCATAATGGAAGGCAAAAGTGATCCTTTAGCCGAATTTGCCAACACTTTCGCTGAAAAAACACCAAACAGTATAAAAGAAATAGTCAGAGTTCTAACAGATATGACTTCTAGGTTCGTGGAAGTCATGACTGAACTAAAAGATGAAGTAAAACAGTTGCAGTCATCAAATACTGCCATTCAGACGGAACTTACCTCGGTCAGAACAGGAATGGACTTCATGAATGAAAACTTCGAAGAATTCAAAACTGAAGTTCAGACTCTCCGTAAAGAACTTGACGATGCGAAAAAACTGGGCCTTGAGTGTCAGAAAGAGAACCGGATTCTAAGTAAGGAACTCGCTGAAACCAAGAAGCAACTAATTGAACTAAAGCAGTACAGTAGGAATAACAACCTCGAACTGAAGGGCATACCTGTTGCTGACAGTGAGGACCTTAACAAGGTTGTTGAAACAGTCGCTTCATGCTTGTCTACAGAACTACCCAGCCATGCCATCGAGGTTGCACATCGTGTAGCTACTAAGGCTAAAGGACCACCAAATGTGATTGTACGGTTTGCCTCAAGGACCAGCCGAGACAAATTCCTTGCTGCTGCGAAAAAGTCACGACTAAACGTATCAATGCTTGGGTTTGAAGGAACTGATCCTATATTCGTCAATGAACACTGTGCCCAGAAAATAAGATACTTTTGGGGAAAGCAATCCAAACCAAACGCGATGTCGGCTGGAAGTTTGCTTGGGTGTCTGAAGGAAAAATATTAATGAGGAAAGCAGAAAAATCGAAGGTGGTTCATGTGACCTGCGAAGCAGATCTAGAAAGAATAACCCGGGCCCAAGGGACACAAGCACAAAGCGATAATAACCCTGACTTGAGCTCATAATGGCTTCCAGAACAAACATATCCATACTTCATAGTAATGTTCGCAGTCTGAACAAAAACCTGAGCCCCCTACTTTCGTTTATTGTTGAGCAGGGGCAGTCTTTTGAAATCATAGCGACCACGGAAACGTGGCTGAAAAAGAACGAAAATATAACAATTCCTGGTTACACGACATTATCACAACCACGGAACTCGCAGTTTCGTGGTGGCGGTGTGGCGATGTTTGTTACAGATAGCCTGCATTACACTATCTTATCATCAGTTTCATCTTGTTCGCCCGAACTTGAAGCACTATTTCTGAAACTTGAATGGGGACTAGTAGTGGGCGTAGTTTACCGACCCCCGAGCTCAAGTCTTACCATGTTTTTTGACAAATTGGAAATAATCTTGTCATCTTTAGCCAAGAACTACAATAATGAAGTTATAATCGTTGGGGACTTTAATATTGACACACTTTCTAGGAACACCATGGATTATACATATCTACTTCAGTCATACAACTTTCGCAATTTGATTAATTCTCCGACGCGTATAACCACTTTTTCGGCAACATCTATCGATCATGCACTGACAAATATTGACACAGGCGCACACGCAGGTGTATATCAAACCCCAATTTCGGATCACCTGCCGATTTTCGTTAACGTAGACACACCTCCTGCAATAAAAGAGAATAAATCGAGAACTGACATTAAGCTAGATTATGAATCATTCCGCAAAAAGTTGTTATTACTCAATACTGACCTAATCTATCATGAAGATGTTAATGTAGAATTCTCTAACCTGATTACAACCCTTGTGGATCTAATAAAAAACAGTAGCCGAAGTACAACAGCCTCGAGGCGTTACAAGCCAATTTGTCCGTGGATGACAGAAGAAATTTTGAACGTATTAAAGAAGAAGGACTATTGGTATCACAAATGGCTACATCATAGAAGTAACCAGTACTACTTGTACCAGTTCAAATGCGCACGTAATAAATCAGTGTCGTTAAGGAGAGCCCGCAAAAAGGAATATTTTGCACGCCGAATTAAAGCCGCCACTGGGAATTCAAAGGAAATGTGGCAAATTGTAAATGAGGCGACACATAACTTTAAAAAACGTTCTGTACTTCCCTCCAATATAACTGAGCAGACAGTAGAAGACTTTAATACATTTTTCACCAAAGTTGGCCCTGATCTAGCATCGAAACTTCCTGATATAAGTACTAGCAGTGATCTTCCGCGGCCAGTTTTAAACTCTTTCTTTCTGCACGAAGTCGAATTAACTGAAGTGATGTGTGTTGTTATGGATTTAGTTACAAACAAGGCGGCAGGCTACGATGGCATTCCTGTGAAGGTAATTAAAGAAAATATTGATGTTCTAGGACCCATATTATGCCATTTATTCAACCATTCAATACTCAACAGCACATACCCATCATCCCTAAAGATAGCACGTGTTACTCCTGTATTCAAGGACGGCGACTCCTCTGACCCTTCCAGTTACAGACCTATCTCTGTACTTAGTGTTATTAATACCATATTCGAAAAAATTCTTAACAAACGTATTCATCAGTTTCTTCAGAAATATAACATTATATGCCCAGAGCAGCACGGATTTCGCCCTCAGTACTCCACCAGCTCAGCAGTCATGACTCTTACCCAGGCAATTAATGATGCTTTACACAATAACAGACTCGCAGCAGTTATATTTCTGGACATTAAAAAAGCCTTCGACACAGTTAACCATGACATTATGCTAAATAAACTAAAAATATATGGACTTCGCGATAAGGTGCTTGACTTTTTCTCTAGCTACCTCACAAACCGCCAACAAATTGTTTCAATGAAATCTTTATCGTCATCCATTCAGCGCCTACTCACAGGGGTACCACAGGGGTCTACTCTTGGTCCGCTGCTCTTTTTACTGTACGTAAATGATCTGCCCAAAGTATTAACTTCATCCAAAGCCATCATGTATGCTGATGACACTGCCATTGTTGTTACTGCTCATCATACGGTCGAACTTGAAAACATAGCAAATACAGAACTGGAAAAAATCTCCGACTGGTTTCTCACAAACAAATTAACAATCAATGCTAAGAAAACTAAATACATACTGTTCCACTCAAAGAAAAAATCAATTCTTTCAAGTGATATTACATTAACTATTAACCAGACCCAGCTTGAGTCAACAAATACTTTTACTTACCTTGGAGTCACACTGGATAAACATTTACACTGGCAACATCATATTGAGGCGACTTGCACTAAGATGGCATCCGGATGTTATGCTCTTCTCCAGACGCGCGAATACTTTGATACCAATATCCTGCGCGTCCTATACTTCACATTAATACATACTCACCTTTCATATTGCATCGAGTCGTGGGGCTGGACGTATAGTACATACCTAGAGCCTATTAAAAAGTTACAAAAGAGAGCACTTAGAATAATTTCATTTTCTAGTTACACTGCACACAGTAAGGCACTATTTACTAAACTACGCGTCTTACCACTCAATTTACTTCGTGAGAAAAGAACTGCTGAATGTGTTTATAAAATAGTAACAAACAACCTTCCGTTTGATATATCAATCTTTAACATCCCGCCACTTTCAACACGGAGCCGCACGTACGGCAATTTTAATTTGCCAGTGAAAAGAAATGTATATGGAGAGCGTCTCCTAGAGTTCACGGGCGCAAAAATTTGGAATAATCTACCACATGACCTAAAGACTGCCTACAACTTTTCCATTGGAATAAAAAATTATTACCTTATAAAGAATGACACACTTTGAATTCATACTTTCATTCTTTTTTTTCCTCTAGACGTCTGATATTATTTGCATGTAGCAGAAACCTGATACCTTGATTTATTTATAGATTTTTAAATTTGCGTCTATTCTAAAAGTGTTTTGTGATTAAAAAGTGTGCACTGAAATCATTTTATCCTCCTCTCGTGTGTTGTACCCTTGTGATGTTTTGTAAATAGTTAACAACTATTTTCCTCTAGCTTTTTGTGATGCCTTAATTTTTGAGTAAGTTCTATGCGTTTTGTTTGATCTGTAAGTTTTTAGTTTATATAATCTGTAATATATGTGTTTCTTTTGTTGATACTCTTACGAGTGTTGAGAGTGATGTATAGCCTTTTTTTTACTAACTTGCTTACTTTATTTTGGTATATTGTTGCCTGCATGCTTGTATACATTTTCTCTATTGGACCCGTTACTAGCCGTTGGCTATGGGTCCGAGCAGTGTTTGCGTACAATTGTAAAGCAACAAAGATCAATAAATCAAAAAAAAAAGATACGATTAACCACATATTAATCGCTTGTGCAAAACTAGAAAAACTAAGGAAAAAGTACTTTACTCAGTTTTATAACGAATGCATTTCTGTTCATCCTGCACTGTTTTTAGTAGATGATGCAATTGTTGATATATCATGCGTTTTTAGCTTCCTCAAAGAAACCGGATTTCTCAACAGATTTTTTTACCCACTGGTCTGTTTGTATTTTAGTACACTTCAACTACTTTCTCAATTCTAAGAAAAGGGCTGAGGTTGTTTTAATTGATTGGTTAGTGTCCTCGAGTCCTTTCCCAGCCAAGGACGGCTGGTGAGGTTACTCGACCTCCTTTGCAACTTTTAATGTTAACCATTTATAAATCTTGTTCTTGCTCTAAATACTAGGTAGAAGGAAATAACTTTTTAACCTTTCTACATCGCCATCATTTTTAGCTTTGTGAAAATCTGCAGAAAACAATTCTTTATACCTTGAGCTTGGCACATGATAGCCTTAGTTTCTTATGCGCCATTAAACACAACACAATAGAAATATTCTGTGATCTTACTTCACTCATGTATCACATCACTGTTGTGCCCTAGGTTTCTGTTTCTGTTTGGTTCTAGTAGGATTGGATTCGGCCTTGTCTATGTGCATCTGCACTTTGGATTGTCATGTGATCGCTTTATATAAAAACCCATCCCGCCAAAAATAAACTGTCATTCGTCATGTTTTGCTGAGTCTCGACTCACTTGCGGCCGTCCAGGCCGGCACCACATTGGCGACGAGGATGGGATTTATTAGCCCCAGTGCCTTAACATGGGTTGGCCATCATGAATTCTTTTAAATGTGAGGTCGTTCTGTCGTGTTCGGCTCTGTTTTTCACGTTCTATCTATTTTCAGCGGCAAATTCAACCTCTTCATCGTTGGACCGGCGTCTGCTTTCCTCCTCCTGCGTTGTCATTCAGGACTGGGCCACTGCCAAGGAGCTTCGTTCGCCTGGAGTACTGAAGCTTTAGAAAGTGAGTGAGTGCGTTCATCAACGATGTGTCTTAGACGCATGAAAAGTGTTCTTGTGAAAAAGCGCGAGGCTATGTTTTGAAACATCTCGAGTTCAGCCAGTTGAAGAGGTCGCTAAGCCTAGCGGACCTACGCAGTTACCGCCACTGCGTGCAACCTTTTCTGTACAAACGAGGAGGGAGGAAGACCATTGGCTGCCATTTTTTGTAATCGGCAATCGCGAGAGACCGGGAGGCCGCTGCTGCTTTCAACCGCCATATTGAGTTCTGCTTCGAAAGGGCAATGCGTCATTTCTGGCGATGACGTTTGAAAGTTGAATGGAGAGACGATTGCACTAGGGAAATACAAGCTGTTTACAAAATTATCAATGAAAAAAAAATGTCGAATGCGGCGCAAGGTTTTTCCGGAGTTCGGGCACCCGAATCTTTCCTTCAGAGTCCGGGATGGCCGGCAGTGCCTTGGGCACAATCGATTCAAACATTTGAACTTTATTTGAATTTTACTGGTGGTTCTTCAGCATCACCTGAAAGAAAAAAATTGTTGGTATACAATTTAGGGGACGAAGGGCGCGGAATTTACTTTGCATGTACTACGATACAACCGGAGATTGCGTCGCTTCCAGCATCAGCATCCACAGAGACGGGAGACACTGTGCCAGATGTGTATCAGGCTGCAGTTACATTACTTGCCCAAGAAGTTTCTGTGTTCAGAAGCTAGAACTCGCTTCACCATTTCTTCACAGCCACTAGCTGGACAATCCATGTTGTCCTACCTCCGCAGTGATGCGAGTGATTTACCTGTGAACGAGTGTGATGTGCCTTCTGGCACAAGTCCTCAGTGTTCAAGTGATTTATCTTTGGGTAGGCAAGATGTGCCTCCTGGCATGCGTGCCAGTGTTCAGTGCTGCCTGATGAAAGTGGTTCAGCCCCAGCTGTTCTGCCTAGAAACCGATGTCGACGGCAGCATTCGGAACCTTGAGTGAGGATGTCTGCTCAAGAATCCAGTTTGGCACCGGAGCGACGAAGAAGGAACACTCGCAAGCCTCACTGGTTTAAGGACGATGTGTCCCAGTAACTTGTCTTGCATTCTTTTTCCTTGTTTAAGAAGGGGCAATGCATTTTTTCTATTCTTTACGTAACATAATTCATGAAATGCAACCAGTTATTTCACATGTATTTCAGTGTTATTTCGGTCATTCGCAGTTTCTCCTCAGTAGCTATTGTATGGGATGTGAATGTGATATATTTCTCTGCATACTATTATACTGATACTATGATGTGACATGTTTCAATACTTCTGATATTTCTTTCATTGTATTTTCAGGATTATTCAGTATTATATTATGAGGTTGCATTTCTTAATAAGAATATTTTTCTAAGTGACATTCTAACATGATAAAGGTAATGCTCAACTGTTCAGAAATGAGTACGATTTTTCAGGCTACTGCGCCTATTTCCTTTTTGTCGTGCAGGCAGATGCACCTATAGTACTGCTTTATGTCAGACATTATATGTCATTGCAATCAGAGTCGTGTGACTTTTTAGGAGGTGACTTGCTGTTTGTTTGTATGTTTATTCCGGTTTAGTGGAATTGGCCGATGTTCATGTATTTATATTCCGGTTGAGTAAAGCTCACCGATGTTCTATGGTCATGTGGACCTTTAGTTTTCATTGATGAAGGATGTTTCTTCCGGCCAATTAAAAATAGCCGATGTCCTAAGGTAACTTCATAAAAACAGCAAGAAGCAGCATTTATAAGATATAATTTCATTTGGATGAAGTATTCACTGTTCATGGGGACGTCCATTAGCAGATTCTCTGGGGACGCTCAGGGAATGGACAATTCATCCAAATCTTAATCATATCACGTAAGGTCCAGTATCTGACATTACTAGTAGCCTTCAGTGACGCTGCCCTACCAGCATTTGTTGAGCATTGTTGACGATTTCAGCTTGCCATGTATTTAAGACCCCTCATTATTTCTAAAGAAAAAAGGGGAGATATATTTCGGATGGGTATATTCATTGTTTTGTATTAAGTGTTCGTTATTCTTTTAAGATATTCAGATATTCAGTGGTTTGAGGAAGTGAATTGTTTTGATAAAATGTGAAATGTTAGTTTTTTTTTAAGCGTGTTCATTCATTGTTCTTTCGGGATGAGGTATGAAATTTTGTTTTTGATTCAAAGCTTACATAGGAGTAAGGTAATTTCTGTGTTCAGATATTTGTTCATTTTGTATTTGTATAACTTCGTATTCAATATTTTTCATTCAAGTTCAAATTTTCACCAATGTTTTCTTTTCCCCGAAGGAGTATGTTGTGTCCTAGGTTTCGGTTTCTGTTTGGTTCTACTTAGATTAGATTCGGCCTTGTCTAAGTACATCTGTACTTAGACAAGGCCAAATCCAATCCAAGTAGAACCAAACAGAAACTGAAACGTATCTGTACTTTGGATTGTCGTGTGATCGTTCCATATAAAAACCCATCCCGCCAATAATAAATATCATTCGTCATTTTTTGCTTAGTCTCGACTCACTTCTTGCGGCCGTCCAGGCCGATACCACAAGCACGTCTGGCATGAGGGCTGAATGTACTTGTTTTCATTAGCAGCAAAAGCATTCAGCTTTTTACTAGTCTTGTTTACTTCATGTGTAGCATTGTAGCTATTTGGTCTGACCTGGTGTTTTTGCTTGTGGTGCATGAGTATTATTACCTTGTTACATTTTTTATTTGCATGACATTTTCCAGAAGAGAGAACAGTGTACATATTTCCAGTGCATCGTAAGCTTGTCTATTTCAGTCTTAGTTTACATGGCTTTGTCATACATGGGTGCAAGCCAGTGAGGACTTGGTTGTTGTTTCAAAAGTTATTGCTATATATAGTTATGTTTTAAAAGTTATAAGCGAAATCACCTACAGCAATGCGTAATTAATCTGTGACCTTATTTCACTCTTAATAATAATAATAATTGGTTTTTGGGAAAGGAAATGGCGCAGTATTGGTCTCACATATCGTTGGACACTTGAACCGCGCCACAAGGGAAGAGATAAAGGAGGGAGTGAAAGAAGAAAGGAAGAGAGGTGCTGTGGTTGAGGGCTCTGGAAAAATTTTGACCACCTGGGGCCTTTAATGGGCACTGACATTGCACAGCACACGGGCGCTTTGGTGTTTTACCTCCATAAAAATAGTTCACTCTTACAGCACTTGTTTTTTGGCTAGCGCTGTGAACACTCATCTGCTACCTCTGTCTGAATTTGTGATAAGTTGTTGGCACCTATTGTAATGCATGACTGATATGCATCTTTTGTATCTGAATTTGTGAGGTTTGCATGTATTTTGTTAGGTGACCAACGTTGTGCTTTGGCACTTGTAAACGCTTCAGTGCCAGAAGCAGTTCTCTATGCTGTGGCTTATGCTTTGGTACTAGAAATGAATAGAAGTGTATGTGGGTGTGTTAATTCTCTTAATGTAAATGTGGCTCGGCTATGGAATTTGTGTTTATGGGCGCAAGCCATATTTTCATTGGTCATGTCAATACTGCAACATGTGTGCCACACAGATTCTGCAGATAGCCACGGCGTTTACACCAACTGCACAGTGCAGCTCGGAGTGGAATTATGCAACGATCACGAACCTGTTGCAAACCTATTAATTAGCCCTGCACCTCGTTATGTGCCTGCTGGTGAGGCCCCACCAGTAGCAGTGGGACTAATCGATCAGTTTGTGACTGCTTTTGGGATGTGATCATTGCACAACTGTAGGTCCAAGCAAAAAAAATGAGCATCCCCCAGGCAACCTTTACTGGTCCGTTTGTGCTACAGATGTCTGACGTACCTTGTAACCACAATAGCTTTCATGTGTCCATATAACATCCGAATATCCGCTTCCGACGTCCGTTGGAGCTCCTTTGGACTGCCAATTCGTTTGCAACTTGGAGTCCTGCGTAGATCCGGTGGAAATCCTTCGGTGATTTTTGGACGACCAGCGGATGTCCGAAGCATCCGAAAGGGGTAATCCACTGGGCATCGAAGCGAGCTTCAATGCTCTATGGAATGCAATACGGCTGCGCGGGAGATGTCAAGCCGGAACACGTGGCGAATCTTTCGCGCCCTAATTGACACAATGGAAACTTGCACGGACACTCAAAAACACCTCCAAAGAGCAATACACAGATTTCAGGGCAACACATCTCAGTTGGCGCACAAGCTCCAAGATCAGTACTTGTGCATCACCGAGGAGCCCCGTGGTCTGGTGTACTCTTATGCAGGATTTGATAACGTTAAGGTGGATCAACTGGTCCAGCTCCATGACCTGAGGGCGGCCCTGGCAAAAATGAAACGTGGCACCACCCTGGGTCGGGAAAAAATTAAAAATTGTTAGCCAACCTCCCCGACCCAGCATGCCTATCTTTTTGGATTACATTAACTCAATCTGGCTTGGGGAAGTGCCACTCCCCATCGACAGGAACACCGCCGTGGTCACCTCCACTCCTAATGCTGGCAAGGCCATCAACACGGGCAACCTCCGTCCCATCTCTGACTTTTCTGTGTGGGCAAACTCATGGAGACGATGGTACGCGGCAGGTAGTCCGAGTTCCTGGAATACCAACACCTTTTTTGCAGACACCATGTTCGAGTTTTGTAAACACAGACCTGCACAGGATATCTAGCTACAACTCAATCGGGCGGTCGTCGACCCCGTCGTATGCCCCCACAATGATAAGGTCGTACTTGCTTCGGATTTGAAGGAGCGTTCGACAACATTACCCACTAGATCATTCTCAGCCACCTCTCAAACTAACTGCGGCAGAAATGCCTTTCAATACATTCAGCAGTTTTTGACCGACAGACGATTTTACATTCTAATCCAAGGTAATGAACATGGCCCTTTTCAGTTAGGAACCAGGTGTACACCACAGAGCACGGTGCTCTCTCCCTTGTTATTCAATCTGGCTATGATGTACCTACCGGCCTAGCTGGGCGCTGTCGCCGGTATGCAGCATGCGCTGCATGGCGATGACATCACCCTGTGGGCCACACAGGGTTTCCTCGGAGACACAGAGGCCAACCTGCAGTAGGTGGCGACCATAGTGAACCGTTATGCTTGCCGCTGCGGCCTCCAATGCTCTACCCACAAGTCTGAATTTGTGCACATACGCCCCTCACCAAAGTGCACAGCCAAAATTGCATTGTGTCTTGAGACAGGTCCTATCTCTGCAAATATTGAAGTCCGGGGACTGAGGCTCTTATCTATCAAGACAGACTGTCAGAAACGGCATTGGCCAAACTCCGTTAGGTGGCGGACCAGTTGGGCCGCATGGTCCGCCGGGTTTCTTAGAAGCGCGGGGGGTTACGATGCAAGGACGCCTTGTGGCTGGCGCATGGATTTGAAAGCAGTCGAATTCTATATTCGACTCCGTACCTCCCTCTGCGGAAGCAATACGAGGATGCCACTCGAAGTCATCCTCTGCAAAATTAATAAGCGGGCTGCGAACCTCCCCGCGAACACCTCCAATAAACGCCTCCAGGGGCTGGGCATGGTGAACACATTTCGGGAGCTCAGGGATGTCCACTTGACCAACCAATACACACGTCTCTCGAAGATATCTTCGAGACACCGCCTTCTTGCCCGACTACGCATCGAACACCACTCTCATGGAAGAGCGCGTACATATTCCATCCCAGTGGAGATGCGCCCTCTTCCCGCGAACATGAACCGTGAGGACCATAATGGCCGGCGCCTAGCGCGGGCGGAAGCCCTGGCCCAGCGCTATGGATCGAAAGCCGGCGTATTCTACGTGGATGCCTCCGGCCCTCACCATGAGGGTTGGTACATGGCCGCAGTCGTCGACCAATCTAAAACAGTGAACAGTCTTACTTTCCGAGCCCCTGACATAACACGAGGAGGAGGACGCCATTGGGTTGCCTGCGCCTGACCCCACTTCCAAAACAATTATTTCCGACTCGCGAGGGGCCTGTCTGAACGTGGAGCAGGGCTGGGTACCATACCTAGCCTACCGCCTTCTCCAAAACAGCGTCTACACCGGAAAACCCGCTCTATGGAAAATGGTTTGGGCTCCTGCTCAAATGAGCCTTGAGGGAAATGAGGCAGCTGAAGCCGCCGCCCGCGCGCTCTCTCACCGGGCAATCCCCTCCGACCCCGACGGTGAGGATCTGGAATTCATTCCAGCTTATTCCTTCAAAGACCTTGTTTTAATCAATCTGGCCGCGCTCTTTATCCCCGCCCGCGTAAAGCTCTTTCAAAGGCGGAAGAGCGGCTTCTGCTTCACCTGCATACTAATACTTTGCTGTGCCCGGCAGCTCTCAAACACTTCGACCCTTTCTCGGGCAGCTGTCCGCACTGTGCAGAGAAGTCTTTCGACATCTACCACATGGTGTGGCCCTGACTCCCCAATCCTCATTCCCCCTCACCCCAACCCAATCCGGGAGGACTGGGAGGCGACCCTGCTCGGCTGCTCTGACCTTCAGGCCCAACGGGACTTGGTCGGGCGAGCCCGGGTGGCGGCCGACCCCACTGGGGTCCCGAACTAGGGACCTCCACCTAGTAGCTGTAAGAGCTGGCCCCCTCTGGGTCAGTTCATGCATAACCTCCTTAAGTGTATCCGCACATAAATGTTTTCCACCACCGCCATCTTCCTCCCCTTACAGCAGGCTGGGATCGCTTGGGATTCAGCGTGTGCAGGACCAGACGGATGACTTTCTTTTGTTCTTCTTTCTGGCTGTCTATTAAAGCGTCCAAGGACTCTACATTCCTCTCTGCTTTGTTGTGGCTACGGTGTGTCCACACCATGTCTGCAATTTCATTACAGTGTTTACACTTCAGGTCTTGGATCGCCGGATGCCATCTCTTGATGCTTGTGGGTCGGGAAAAAACCCCGCTTGTAACTTTTTCTATATAACCTCTTCCTTTTGCTGAGGGCCTTGCATGCTCCAGGTGGTGTCTGTCTTCCTAATCTGTAATGACTAAGAATATCTTGGTACGTGTTCAGCTCCTTGTCCATCAGAAGAGGCTCACTGCTCGGCGAGACCACACTGGGATCCTGGTGTGTGATTCCTCGGGCTAATGCGTGCGCTGTCTCGTTTCCTCGGTGGGCCTCGTGGGCCGGAGTCCAGACTAGGTCAATTAGCTTTGCCAGTGTCGAGCCGGCAGTCAGAATTTTGACTGCTTCGGCAGACACATTGCCTGGGTTGTTGCTGCGGATAGCCGATTTGGAATCTGCTATAATCACTCTGACATTCTGCTGAGTTAGAGCCAGCGCGATGGCTGTTGTGTCCCTCTGTCGGATGCTGCAGCACTCTACTCGGTCTGCGCTCTCCCTGGTTGCCAGGGCTACACCCGTTACACATTCGTATTCCGCCGCGTCAGTGTAAAGCACGTCCTGTCTGTTGGATAGCCTTTTCTGTAGAGCTTTCTGTCCTGTCTACCCTCATGGTGTACCGGATGCATGTTCCTTGAGACTGGTAGGATTCTGATTTTGTTCCTCATGTCTGTTAGGATATTCTGTTTGTATTTGAGCCGTGCTCGAGGTTCGAAGCCTAGCTTTTCCAGTATTTTTAGCCCCGAATGGCTGCATAGGAGTCGTTGTTGCGCTACTCTCGTAGGCTCAACGGGCTCGTCTAGTGTGTTTGAAATCGCCATGTTCATAATGTTGTATGTGGATATGTACAGGGAGAGGCCCAGGGCGGTTTTTACACCTTCCCTGATGAGGATTTAATTCTTGTGTTTTTCTGCTTTGGTTAGCCGTAGGTATGGTGCCACATATATGTGATTCTGCTGATTACGAAGGATTATACTTTTCTTAACAGGTTCCTCACCTTAATTCCCGCGTGTTTGATTTCTATTCTTTCGAATAGCCTACTCGTCTGGCCTACAGTCTGAGTTTTTGTATTGTTTTGGTGTTCTTACCGTTTGACTATCCTAAGACCCAGTACTCAAATGATGTCTACTGAGAGTGTTTTGCCCCATTTACCGTTAGCGTTATCCCATGTTCATGAAGCTTTATTTGTCTCTTTTTGGGGCATGGAAGAGCGCTTCCGATTTCTTGGCAGAACGTTTGAGTCCTACTTGTTTTATGTACGACTCAGTTTGCACGATTGCTCTTTGGAGGGTACTTTCGATGTGCGCGTCACAGCCTCTGGTAACCCAGAGGGTGACGTCGTCCGCGTATATTGTGTGGTTGAGCCCTTCTATACCCGCCAGTTTCTCTGGTAGGCCAATCAGTGGAATTTTGAAGAGTTGATGATTGGACCGAGCCTTGGGAAGTGCCTTTGTTGCCATCCTTATGCCTTTCTCTCCCTTTTCTCCTTTTTTGATAACTGTTCTGTGTAAGAAAGTCCTTGACGTAGTTTTAGATATTTCCCCGTGCATTTAGAGTTTCTAGGCGCTCTAGTATGGCTCCGTGGTCAACGTTGTTGAAAACTTAGGCCATGTCTAGGTCGACTATTACTCTCGTATCTGCTGTTTGACGGTCTAGCACTTGCTTTTTAAGTTCAAGCATAACGTCACATGCGGAAAGATGTGTCCTGAATCCGATCATCGTGTCGGGGTAAAGTTTCTCTTCCTCTAGGAATCTGTTTCGTCTCGTTTGAATGACGTGCTCCACTAGTTTACCTACTCATGGGGTAAGTGAAATGGGCATCATTTTTTCGAGATTTAGTTTCTTACCTGGTATAGAACTAAAGACTATGTTTCCCTCTTTCCACGTAGGTGGGATTCGGCCCTAGTCCCAACATTTTTGGGTGTACGCTGTTAGGTTGCTAATTGATGCATCATCCAAATTCCTCAGCATGCGATTGCTGATTCAGTCTGGGCCTGATGCCGTTTTCGCTCTGAGTATAATTAAGCCCTAACCTCTCCGATGGTGATGGGCCCGTCCAGAATGGGATTCTCTATGCCCCTGCACTCGGGGAAGGGTGTGCATGGCAAGTACCTGTCCCTCAGTCCAGAGATTAGTTGGTCGCTAGTGCTTTCGTATTTTTATACGAGTTGCTGTAGTTGTTGGCGTGTATCGTACTTTGCCTTGTCCGGGTCTAAGAGATGTCTGAGCATTTTCCACGTGTTTGCTGATTCTATGGTTCATATGCTCGCAGAAGCTGCCTCAGTTTTGTCTAGTTAAGTTCAGCGCGTGCTCCTGAATGTCTCTGTTCTGTTTTATTATGAGCTTGCGTATGTTTCTGTTGCCCTTGTTTTGAGCAAGTTTTGCTTCTAAGTCTCTTTACTTGCGCCACAGGACGATTATGCGCCTAACCACCTCTTCTTGCGTTCCGTCTGCCTCCACCTCTTCAGTGGCTTCTTTAACTGCCATGAAAATATCTGTGCCCCAAGATTCTATGTCCCTGATTTCGTCTTGGGCAGGAACGTTTGCCCTGAATAGATCGTAATTTACTGCTGCTACCTTTTTGGGATATTGTGTGGGGGGTTCGTCTTCTGCCACGATCTGAATAATTTTGTGGTCACTTAAGTTCTCTTTCGTGTTACGCCACCTGGTCGCGATTTGACCCTGGTTGGTGTTAAGTCGGGTGTAGTGTCCCTACTCACGCTATTGCCGTGTCTTGTTGGTTTGATAGGGTCAGTGATTAAGATTAGCTCATTCTGTAGAATGCTGACCCAGAGTTCCCTGCACTTGATGTGCGTAATGCTGTATGCCCATGAGGGGTGATGCGCGTTAAAGTCCCCTACGATGACGATCGGGCTTTTCCCGCGATCTGTTTTGTTTTTGCGCGTAGTGTGTCGAATCCGCAATCACTTCTTTGTTTCGGAGAGCTGTATACGTTTTATACATATAGGGTCTTCTCTCTCCGCTTTCGCGGTATCATTTCGATTAGAATGCGATCAAATTGGACGTGTCCTGCCTCGTGCTTCGGTGCGGTAACGTTCCGTTTGACGTGGGTGGCAACCTGCGTATTGTTCCTTCGGCCCGGATTCGATTTGCAACCTGGCACCTTCGCGTTGTTCGCGCACTCTAGTAAAGCTATAATTTCTGGTCTGTTTCCTTTTGCAAGGAATGGTTGTAAAACGGCCCGTTTGCGCATAAGGTCCCCACAGTTCCATCACGAGATAGTATTACTGCAGTTCAGCCAAAGCGTTTTTAGTTGCTTGGAATTCCGCGCGCATTCATTGGTTCCTTTCCTCGAAATCCGCCTTGAGAGCAGCGTCTGGCTTTTCAAATTCTACTTCGATAGTTTCTGCGAACTGTTTCATGAATTGCATTAGTGTTCCGTTCGCTAGTGTCCTGTTCCTGTTTGTCGTTTAATTGTTCGAACTTGGTCTCGAGATCCGACTTTTTGATTCGTTTCTTTTTTAAAGGGTGTTTTACAACCTTCATTGCACCTACCCTTTTATCCTGCTCCACCTGCATAGGCACCATTGACTGTTCCTGTTGCGGTTTGTTTTTCTCGGGTTTCTTAGCTGTCGTTTTTAGCATTTTGATCCGCTCTTTGTTCTTAATATAATCAGATCAATTCTTAATCTGCTCTGCCTGTTGTTTAATGAGCTCTCTATTTGTTTAACTTTCTCGGAGTGCTGGGAAAGTTTAGTTGGCCAGGTCACCTTTGTAGCTGGCTCCTTGCATTGCTGTCTGGTTTGTAGCCGGTTGAAGGACTCTGACCGGTCCCTCCTTCTGCTGCTGGATCTATCACGGGAGCGGCTGCTCCTTCAACCTGGTTGCTCCGCTTCCTCAGCCTCTTGTTTGGCTTCCCATTTGGGGTTTCTTCACAAAGTATGCAAGGAGAAAGTGTCGGGATAAAGGAGGGAGGGCAAGAAGAAAGGACGAAAGAGGTGCCGTAGTGGAGGTCTCCGGAATAATTTTGACCACCTAGGGTAATCGCACAGTGCACGGGCGCCCTTTGCGTTTCGCCTCCATCGAAACGCAACCGCCGCGGTCGGGTTCAAACCCGGCTACACCGGCTAAGAGCTATTAAAGATAATGGAGCTGAGTTAATGGAGAATACCTAAATAACCCGCGATTCGCTGATGGCATTGCCTTGCTGAGTCACTCAGGAGATGTACTGCAATTGGCTGTTCACAATTGGCAGCGAGGAGCTGGAAGTGGTAAAGGAATGCGTCTACTTAGGCCAGGTAGTCACAGCTGAAGCGTTTCACGAGAGGGAAATAACTAGAAGAATAGGAATAGGGTGGAGCGCATATGGCTGGTTCTCTCAGATCATGAATATCACTTTACCAATACTCCTGAAGAGAAAAGTGTCTGTATCTTACGAGTGGTCACCTACGGGGCAGAAACATGGAGGCTAAGGAAAAGGGTTCAGCTTAAGTTAAGGACAACGAGCGAGCCACGGAAAGAAAATGATAGGTGTAACGTTAAGAGCCCGGAAGCGGGAAGAGTGGGTGAGTTAACAAACGCGTGTTAATGACATCCCAGTCGAAATAGAGAGGGAGAAATGGGCTTGGGCAGGGCATGTAATGCGAAGGCAAGATAACCGCTGGCCCTTACGGGTAACGGAGTGGATTCGAAGAGAAGGCAAGCGTAGCAGAGGGCGGCGGAAGGTTAGGTGGGCGACTGAGATTAAGAAGTTTGCAGTTTGCAAGGTACTCGCAGCAGGCAAATGACAGGGTTAATTGGAGAGACATGAGCGAGGCTTTTGCCCTGCAGTGGGTGTTATTCAGGCTGATGATGATGACTTCGGCTCATTATACGAGCGCCTTCGAGCCAACGCGGCGGGTCCCGAAGAATGTAAGATAGGTTTTTGACGAAAGCAAAAAGGTACTAGCTCTGCACCACTAGACTGCCGAACGACGCCTTGGGGGAAGAGTTTTTTGAAGCGATAGCTTCACTACGCCGTGGAAAGCCGATTTCGCCGTGCCTTGCACAGCCCTCTATTGTGCATGCGCCGAAATATTCGAGGGCTGAGTAAAAATGAGAGGGCACGCACACCGAATGAATGAAAGAACCGGCGGTCAAACCGTGAATCTAACCAGGGCGTTTGAGACGGGGGACGCTTCCCCTCCGCCATGCACCCCAGCTTCTTTTGTCTGCATTACCTGCCACGGCTCTACGTTTGAGGATAATTAAACGCGTGTCTATTGAATGCACGTGTTTCTTAGAAATGTATCTTCGCGATCTGTACGCAAGCATACTTGAGTAACTATGTGAATCTAAATTACACATCTCAGAATTAAGCGAGTACCATGCGTGTTCAGTACACTTCTTCCGAGCTTAATAATGATTATGATAGTGTGGCATATCCCTTTGTAGCGGGCGGGCACACGATTTGTGCCCAAGCCGGAGTAAAAAATTATAATAAAAATAAAAATGAAGCGAGAAAAATAAACCGATCAAAAAAGAAGCACACACAACCAGGAGTCACAACACAACGACACAACACAGGCGCACCGCGACTGTGTCTGTGTCAGTGTAGGCAGCGGAACAGGACACCTCTATAACCCTCGCGCTAGCAGCCACCATGGTCCATCGTTGTAGCCGAGCCTTCGTGATGGACTTTAGGTTGTACCTCGTTCAGCTTCGTCTTCCTGTTCGCCTGCCTCAAATCCCAACGCACGTGGGAAGGTGGCGCCCTCTGGAAGGACAGCCCGTCGCAGTGGAGCTACAGTGGCGTAGTGGAGCACCAAGTGCTCCGGGAGTTCCTCTTCCTTCCCGCAGGCCCTGCAGATAGCGGCTTGCACATCGGCGGAGGGGTGAAGCGGCGGCGGTACGCCAGTTTGCGCAGCGCACCAGCGCGCGCCTCGGAAAAGCAGAGCGCTGCTACCGCTGTTGCAGTACAGCGGCTCTCGTGCGATTTCTTGTTTACGCGCGCGATATAGTTGGAGCGTCGCCTTCTTCTGCATAGCAGATTTCCAGTGCGCGGTTGCCGCTGCTTTTACCTAGGCCTGTATTTGGCGGCTCTGCTTGCGCTCGGTTTTTTCGGTGTTCTCTTCGACGGGCTTGGCGAAGAAACCGAATTTGCCGCGTAGTCATTGGACGCGAGCACACAATTACTTTCTGGCTCCTTTGAAGTGCAGTTACCGGAACACGTGGCGAGCCCAGCGGGTGTCAGGTAGTATGCGCAGCCGCTCCTCGAAGGTGACTTTGCTGCTGGCTTCTCCACCTTCGAACGACTACCAGCCGAGGTCGCCCTGGATTGCCTCAACGGCGACTCGACCATGACACTCCAGGGTCACTCTGCCGGCTTCGTGTTGTCCTCGCTCTAGCCAGGCACGTGTGGAGGCCGACATACACACGACGGCGCTTGCAAAGGTTAGGCCCGGGTCCTGTACGGACTTCCACAGCTCGCGAACCATCACATATCGACTACATTCCCACATACAACATCTGCGGAGAATGCAGCATGCTCGCTGGGAGGAGAGTCGTATGCGCTCTTCGTGTGCAGCGTATAGGTCGCCTTGGGCACTAAGAGCGACGCCGAGGTATCGGCATTGAAGGGTCTGTGGTATGGGCTCTCCGCTTGGCACTTGCACCATGGAGACGTCGGTCTTGTTGCCAGCGAAGCGCAACACAGCCGACTTCTTCGCGTTGAAGCATAGCCTCAGCTGTCCTAGATGGTCGCCAGACAGTGCGATCAGCTGCTGCAGCTGCGCCTCATCTTCGGGCAAGAGCACGATGTCGTCCGCGAGCACGGCCCAGGAGAGTCCAGACCACCGGGATGCCTTCCCGTGTACAGGAGAGGGCAAAGCCAAAACCTGACCGAACTAAGCGGTGCCCGAGCTCGGCCGTGTAAAGCTTGTATAGGACCGGCGACATCGGGCATCCTTGTTTTAGTTCGATCTGCACCTTTACAGGCTTAGAGTGGGCGTCGGCAAAGAACGCCAGCATGGTGCTGTATAGGTGCGAAGCCGTCCGATTCATTCTGATGGCATTCTGATAGCTGCCATACGATAAAGCAGTGGTTCGGAGGGGACACTGTCGGAAGTCTTGTTTACATCCAGGAAGCACGCCACAAGCCCCCGTGACTCCTTGCGAACGATTTCTACACACTGTGTCTGTGTGAAAATGTCCTCGAGGCGAGGCCCCTGCCGGAATCCATTCTGTAATTCCGAGAGCAGGCCTTGCGGCTCGGCCCATGCAACTATTCAGCCTTGAAGACCTACGCAAACACCCTGTACAACACACTGCAGATGGTAAGAGGTCTATAGTGCTTGATGGAGCCTCGGTCCCCGCCCTTTTTGAGCAGGAGGCACACCTTGCCTCGAAGCCAGTCTTCGGGCATAGGGTCACCGACAATGATGCCATTAGAGTGCTCAGAAAGCTGTTCAGGTGCGTCCAGGCCGAGGCATTTCAGCAGGCCAGCAGGACTGCCATCCAAGCCTCGTGCGATGTTGGCCCCCACACGTGCTATGGCCCGCTTCAGCGCCGCTGGTGTCACCGACCGCGAATCGGAGGATGGAGCAGTGCTGCTACATGGTGTTGGTATTGCAACGGCATCCGTTGCAGTACAGGTCTCCTCCGGCCTGGTAGGCTGCCAATATATTTCCGGGAGATGCTCCGTAAAGTGCTGCTCTAGGTTAGTGACGGCTGGGTCTGTGGCGGCGTCCCGTAGCACATGGGATGGTGGTTTCCTGTTCAAGAAGGACACATAGGCTAAGAACTTGTGTGGGGTGTTGTGTCCCGCTCTTCTAGTCTGCTGTAACTGTTCGTGGTTGCACGCTGCCATTTTCACCTGGATAAGTTGTTGCGCTTCCCTCTTGCGACGGAGATACTCTTGCCAGGCCAGGCGGCATTCTTCAGCAGTGAGATGTTTCAGAGCAAACCTGTGGAGGCGGTTAGCCGTACGCCGCACCTCGAGAACAGTCTTGGCTTCCCTGTCCCACTACTTTTTGCGCCGGTTTCCTCCTATGGAGTGAGCACGGACTTCATGCTGGCGCATGATTTGTAGTAATTCTCCGACGTACTCGGTTTATGAAGTGGCCTCCAAGCGTGCTGCACTCCGCTCAAAACCGTCTGGCACAGCTTTATAAGAGGTCACAGGAAGATACCTTGGTTCCGCATCTCGATTCTGCGTCACAGAAATGGGGCGTATATGAAAGCTGCCAACGACAGGCAGGTGCGATTATGGTCAACGCCGACACTGCTGAGTCCATCTTCGTCAGTGTGCACCTTAGTTATGCTGGCTGCTAATATAGGTGACACAATCGCATAGTCTAAGGTGGACAAACTGTTTCGGGCACTCCACGGAAATTGTCCCTCGCATTCGGCCTGGATGTTGGCAATTTCGAGGCCGTGCTCTTGAGCCCAGTTGAGCAGGATGTCACCATTGTGGTCCTAGTAGCCATCAAGCGAATGAATATGCTCGTTGAGGTCCCCCATTAGCACTGCTTCCCTATTTGATGCTCATCTCCGGATGTCCTCAGTGGGGCAGTGCATAATCTGGGCATTCATTTTGCCCGTGCGTCACGGCAAGGTATACCACCCCGACAATCACAGAAATACCTAGAATTTGGCCGGCCATCCAGAGGTGTTGAGAGTATGTGCCTGGCAACGGTTCCTATTCAGAGTCGCTTCGCCATAACATTCCGGCACCGCCTGCTTTTCGAGAACCATTTTCGCGATTTCTTCTAGCCCAGTGCCATTTTTCGTAGACCGGGGGTTCCTCTACGTACCGAAGGTGTGTCGCGGCGACCGCGAACAGGGAGCAGGTCTCCACGTCGAGTGTCCGGTATAGTTTTTCGGATTTTGCCTCCTTCCGTGCGCCGTGGAGATTCAGGAAGCCTACGTTGACAGTGACGGGGCGGTAGCGACGACGTGGGTGATGCCGTCGATGTCCTAGTGGGGCAGTCGGTGGGCCAGCATCAGGCGATGTCGAACGAGCTCTCCCAAAGCTCCGTACGTTGCTGGTAGGGTGGTTTGGTGGCCCCATAGGGGGGTTGGAGTGCCACAATGGGGGAAAGTTGGAATTGCGGCTGCCCCCTGTGTCAGCTGAAATGAATGCTGTGTGCCTGGAGGTGCTTGTGTCGTGTTGTTCGCCTCTGTGTCGTACAGTCTGTGGACAGAGGCTGGTGGTGCTGTGGTTTTCGGACAGACGATGTCCAGGCGTTCTGTGGCGGTCTCGGTGTGGTCGTATTGGGGCGCTGGGCTAAAAACAAATTTGTGGCTTCGCTCACCTTCGCTGCAACAAACTTGGCACCTTGAGCGGTGTACGGAATGCAGTTCTTATCCAGCCTTGCTGAGGTGCAGCCCTTGCTCAGGTCGAGGAAGCGATGTCGGTTGCGTTTACATCACCTTTTGTGCTGTGCATTGGCTATCAGAATGGCCGCACATATCTCCCCTCCACGAGTGGTAATCTCGGGTACCGAGAATATGATGAGGCCTGCTTGGCGGCCCGTCCAGGCAGTTTCCAGAGATTGTGTTATGAGCTCTGGCTTTCGTCGTAGAACTTCCGCGAGGCTTAAATGTACCACGTAGCGGCGCGAGATACGTCGGGCACGGCTCTCATAGCGGTTAACAAGTCCCATTACTTGTTCAGTGGATGTTCGCTTGCCATGCAAGAACAAAAGTGCCTGCGGCACATCGAACGCTTCCCGCAGGGCTGTGGACAGCTTGCCCAAGTTCTCATTGCCGACGAGGATGAGTTCTCGAGCCACACTAGACGCAGGGTGGCTCGTCTCCTTGACACTGGTTTGGATCCCGCAGTTCAGCATCGCTCACTGAATCGTGCGCTCCCTGACGGTTGCGCGAGGGTCTTTCTCGGCTTCCTACATGGAGACCTTTCACATATTTGCGCTGGGGCGTATTGGGCACATTGATCAGCCAGGTGGTGTCAGCGACCTCTGTCGAGGTTGCGCAAGACACTTTGTTGGGGATCAGTCTTTTTTTCGGAATTTCCAGTACTGTAGCGTTCAGTTGGCTAGTTGAGGCCTCTGCTTGACACTGGAAATTGCTTTTCACTTCCTGTTCACCGTCCGAAATTCTTTGGGACGTCAGCAGGTACTGATCATTTGGTGAAGCGTTTGGCAGAT